>CM060957.1:107080312-107272984 GCA_030765055.1 Mantis religiosa | reverse complement strand
TGTACTTTTTAGGTTTTCCGGAAGCTTGTTAAATAGTTTTGGACCATAGTATTGGGGCCTATGTTCAAAAAGTTTTAGCCTGTGACCTTTACCTAAAAAGTTATTCTTTCCCCTTGTTGCATATGTGTTGTATTGACATTAGTGGAGGTTGTATTCCTGTTATTCCCTTTCGTGCAAAATAAATATGCAGGAAAGAGAAGTATGTTTATTTTTTTTTTAAATAGGGTCTGCATGAACTCTAGTTCGCTTCACCACTGCCGTGTTTTTCATCGGAAATTCCCCGTTGCGTTCTGCAACTGTTTTAATTCACGAAGAGATATCTGCTTACATGAAAGACGGTGCAGTTGGACCGCCTGGTATGTGTGTCGACTGTTGCTATTGTTTATGAAATTTCCTAGTATTTATCTTAGGAAAAGTATTTGTCCATTTAGTTCACTACATATTTTGAAATACGCCCTTAAAGAAATAGTTGAGTTACACATTTCGTTCGAGGTACAGGAAAATAGGGAAAACCAAATCCATAGATCTGTAGAAATTGTATCCTGCCCTATTAGCGAACGCTCGATTTTTTTTAAAATTGGTTAATAGGTCACCTCCTCTAGATAGGGACTGGTCTTCCAGCCTAGAACTCTTAAGGACATTCGCGCGGCTTTGTGTTTCATCTGACTCCACCCTCTTCCTAATATGCCTTCTTTATTCTCATCCCTTCCTCCCTTTTTATTGACGTCATCGATCGTTAAAGTTATATCGGACAATGAGCGAAATAGATGAAATGAAGCTCAAATGAGCCCAGGGTCAATAGAGTTTAAACTTACATGACATTTATTTTCGAGGATAACAAAAAACCGCGGAAATAAAACTTATCCATATAATTCATCCAATAATTTTACGTCCTCCAACGTTAAGTCATATCGGACGGGGAATGGAATGGATGAAATGATGTTCAAATGAGCCCAGAGTCCATAGAGCTTAGTTACCCGACATTCGTCTTTCAGGATAAGGGAAAACCCCGGAAAAACCTTATCCAGCTAACTCACCCTGACCAAGATTTGAACTCGAGATCTCTTGAACGTGAGGCAGATTCGCTACCAGCACGCTACCGAGGCGGGTATAATTCATCCTGACCAAGATTTAAACCTCTTGGCCTCGTAGTTCAGCCGGTAGAGCACATGCCTGCCGTGCTAGGGGCCCTGGGTTTGATTCCCCCCTGGGGGTGGGGAGTTTTCTCCAACCAAGATGATTCCCCATTTTCCCCAGAGTCTGGAAGTATGAATGAGAGAGCGAATGTGTGCATGATCTAATGATACAACCCAACGAATGCGAATTAACACCTTCGATATGTTCCAAAGGAGAACGGCCGCCGATATGACCATTGCAGTTGCAGTTAAAGGCGAGGTGTAAATGGGGTGGGAAAACCTCTTGAACTTGAGGATATCACTAACACTACAGAGGGGGCAAATTGGCAGCCCTCATGCATGTAATAGGGTACACCTGCCGAGGTATACACTTCTGCTACATAACCTATAGCTATAACCTATCATACATGAAATATTCATTATCCACTCTCTAGAGACTTAGAAATTGTTTATCTTATGCGTAAACGCTGTAAAACGCTGTCTCTGGAGGACCAGTTTTATTTCTTTCTTTACGCTCTTAAATGAAATTAGTCATAACGTTTCATATTTTGAGCACACATTCGAACTCTGAAATACGATAAATTTTTATTTCTTTTCTCTTACTAAGGAAGTTTATTGCGGGAAATTTACATAGAAATATTAGTAATATCAGCATCTAGCGGCTGACAAGGTTGCAATGGATTGGTGCAATGAAAAGGTTACAGCGTAATAGAATCATTGCGGATGTACCCCATTACTTTATTTATTATTCGTAGAAAGGAATATTTTAGAGAAGGGAAGACGTAACTTTGAGATATATTTAATGTTTCGTTTTCTCAGTGTTCTGTGTATCGTCTAATGTACATTTTGGGATAATTTCATCTCATAAAGCAAGACTGGATCCATTTTGGTATAAAAGCATCCCTTACTTCTGTTGGTAGGTGATGAGCATTGTGTTGGAATAAGAGGAAGGCTTGTATAGGAAAAATCGTCACCCTGGAGCCAGGTATTGAACTAGGGGCTCTCAGCACAAGAGCCACGAACAGAATCATTAATTTTCCTCAAAACTTAAATAATTCTTCGGTTATTAGCAGCTCCCAGTTCTTTCTTTAATAAACTGACAGAAATGGAGGTGGAAATGGTGTTGCGGCAACCATATGTAACGGAAAATGTTACGTACGTGGAGATGTGATGATATAGATGATGCAGGAAGATGCTGTTGCTGTGCCCTATCCTTGAGGATAGTGCCGATGCTCCAGGTCCCTCAGTCGTTTTAATCTAAACTTATGCTCAGACCAGGCGTCTCAGGATGAGCAATTCCTTGAGATGTTATCCACGGCTGTTGCTCCAACGTTGCATGAGAAAAACTCCTTGAATTCAGGCGTGATCTCCAGCGAGGGAATTTACTTTTCATCTACTGAGGAAATTATTACAGTTTTCCTTTAAATTAATATAATTTAAACATTTTAATTTTGAGTAAAAAATTTACAGAACACGTCGTAACGTAGATATACACTCCTGGAATTATGTGTGAGCACAATAAGTTTAGACCACGAAGTTTGAAGCGGGGACAATTTGATATGACTTCCTCTATTTTTTACCAACTATTCTAGAAAAACTTACTCTCCCATCTACTTCATTTTTATCGAGATAAACATTTGTAGAAAATATTTTATTAAACATTTACTTGTAGATACAACAGCAATATTAAATTACAGTAGGCTTAAGCAATATCAACATTTTAAGAGTTCGTCGGTATGCAATGGTTTTGCATGGGCCAGAGCTAAGAAAAATGAATAAGTTATTCCTATTTGAGAAAAATGTAAGTATTTGAACATTCAAACCAATTAAAAGGAATATCCCGGAAATTGTTCATTCCACGAAAAGAAGTATTGTAGTTGTATAACTGGTGTGCTCAGTTAAAGCAGGAAAGGGGAGGTTGAAATTACCTCCTTCCACCCGCTGCTCAATCAACATATACTATAGATCAAGTTAAATTTAACTCAGATTTCAACCAATCTAGGACACCCATGAAGCAGATGGAAGAGAAAGTGCATATACTTCAACAGACAGCTGGTAACCAGGGTAAGGTTCCAGAAACGGAGATACAAACTCAACAAACATCCAACAGTTTAACTTCCCCACACCCAGAGACGATACAACTCCAACATGTTAATATCACAGGTAACAATCATTCATCTGTGCCCAGTGTTCAATTTCCAAGGTTGGCATCAGAAATCAGGAGACTTCCAGTAGGCGGAGCTTTAACTTTCTTGGAGAGGAAGAAGATCGTCCTCAAGCAGTAGTTGGAGCAGACTTCACTGAAGATGACCTAAATTTAAGGTCGAAAAGTTTTTGGAGGAAATGTGGACATCAAACCGCTGAGTGAGTACTCTTAGAAATCAAGCATGCCAGCTATTCATACTTATATATTAGCAAGCTTTGCTTGATAAATTCGCCTTCACTAAATGGTTTCATATTTTTTCCAAAGAGTTCCGCCAGTTCATAAGAAATCTGTACCAAATTTTCAACATTAGGGTCATATTTAACAGGTGCTTTCATTTCTTCCAGTTTTTGCGATCTGGCCTCACCTAGAACAAATATGCGCTAAACGCTAATAGCAGTGCCACTGGCTGTTACCTCTGTCTCTCGCTGCCTTGGTCACTGGAGTGGGGAAAACTACACATATGGGGGAAGGAAGCGTGTGCTGTACAATTGAGCACCCCGTTGTATAAACTGTAGGGTAGAGCGGGGCTATTCCGCTCATTTCAAACATAGAGCAGAATAGTCTTTGTTAATCCCTTAAAGCGTACAGATGTTATAAATACACATATTTTACTTGGTATAGTTGTGATCAAATAAAACACCGAATGTTGCACAGAAAGGAAATCTCAGAATTAACGGGGCTATTCCGCCCGGCCCTGGGGCTATTAACGCTCACAGTACTTTTGCATTTTAATTAAATGTATTTGCCACAAATGAAGTTTTTCTTAACAACTGCACCAATGCACAATTCGTGAAACCTAGTCATCATTTCTGGCATTTGATCCAGTCTCCTTTGGTTGCTGATTTCGGAGAATTAAACTTTAACCTACAAAATCCACATGGTGCATCTTTCCCCATCAGTGTATTCTATTTGGACTGGAGCCAAGTCATCACTTGACTCACTTTTCCCACAATTTAGTTTTACAATAGGTCTACGCTTTTCTTTCTGTTTTCTCCGGTACATCCAAAGCCTCTTGCTGCCAAGTATTTTAACCTAGAAACTAAATCTTTCTCCCCCTCCAAACTGAACACTGTAGGATGACCAACTTATTTGTACACTCCTCCACCTAATGCTTCTTGACGTTGATGCGCATGAACGCGATCCTTGAGTGTAGAGCAAGGCACTCTGAAAAGGCCCGCTGCTCCTCTCATGCATCGCCGTTTAATACGCTCGTAACAGCACGAGCAATGTCGTCCTCGTCCAGTTTCGTTCCAGCTTGCTTTGTTTATATGTGTGTACCATCTGAAATGATAAAATATAATTCAGTAACAGTTTTATAAGAAATAATTAGGTTAAGAGTACAAAAAGACCTATATTATAACTGGGCGAGAATAACCCCTCTTTGCTTGGGCGGAATAGCCCCAAATGTTGAACTTTTAAAGTTGTGCACCACGTGAGAGCTATGATAAAAGATACGCGCCATCTGCTATGCAAGGACGTAACCCAAACTATAACCTACACTGATACTGATTTTCAATTATAAATAAATCTCTCTATCTGCGGGTACTAGACACTAGGGCCGTATTCATAGTTATCACTTTGGTCTAGACTATCTTCCGACTAACTTGGTCCGGACCAAAGGCGGTCTAACTTTTTGATATTCATAGATGATAAAAAGCTTTGGACCAAGTAGAGCCGTGTACCAGCACGGAGCAAGTGTTACACGACGTAGAAAGGTTCTTCTGCGCATGCGCGAGTCCCATAAGGTGCTAAACAAAACACGGTGTACCTACAAGTTTATAAATCTCTGTGGTAGTTTCACAGCTGCTTTTTCTTTTAATCATTCTTACGGTTGCTGCTGCTGTTTGAGGTTCGGTAACCAAGTTTGGTAAGCTGCGAATATGGACAATATGAAGAAGCGTGGTATCAGTTGGTCAGAGGAAGACCAATGTTTTCTCTAGTCCAAAAAGAGAATGAAAATTATAGAAAATAAATCCTTGTCGACGAACACAAATGTGAGAAAGGAGGAAACTATAAAGAGTTTGCTGATAATGCGGCTTACTGATGCCTGACTAATATCGTGCATGTCAGCAGTGTTGTCTTGATATCCTCCACTTACATAATACCGAAGTTCTGTTAGGATTTGAGTGACAATTGAGATACTCAGGCCTTGGGTATCGTCCCTGACCTACAAGTTAAGACTAGTCATTTCTATCAGCTTTCTGACGTTCGCTTTACTGAACCTGTATCTGCTTTTGAAGTTTAGGTCGTCGTACTTCACAATAATTTCTATTCTTGGTATATAAGTTTTCCTCCGTCGTCTTATTTCACAAATTCTATGCACCACAGCTATATTCACCACTTCATTGTCTTCCATGTTGCAAAGATAGTTCGCCCTTAACCTACCCCTCGGAGGCGGACCAACATTTGAGCCGGACCAACGTGTTTGGTCCTCGGACTATTGCTAGTCCCGGTTTATGAATAAGAAAATAGAAGGTCCACCGTTAGTTCACCGGAAGTAGCAAGTTGGTCCGGACCAAGTCTGACTATGAATACGGCCTTTAAAAAGGTATTTCTTATTCAAGGCAAAAAACGCAACATACGTTACTTACCTTGTAATCTTCTTCTGTCAATACTATTAAAACAGCAGCCTATAACCCCAAGTAAATTCATACAAACGTCGCACAAAGATCAAGCTTGACAATAAACTGGCAGGCAAGTCATCGCTGCCCATGATTGTTGGGCAGTAAACCAATTTGCTTATTTGGGCGGAATAGCTCTGCCCTACCGTATATTTTAATGAGATCTCACTTTTTGTGCAGTGTGATTTTTACTATGTTTTATGATTTACCACTTATTCAAGAGCTACGCGGAATAAAGTGTACTTCTGATAAAACTAAAATTTCAAAAAAATGAAGGAAAACTATTATTTGTAATGAGAATATCTGAAACATCTAGTACTATAACAAAAACAGATTCTTTAGAAAATAAACATTTCCTAATTTTTTTTCACGTATGGCGTATTTTGGTGATTAAGTATTTCAGATAAGTTTGAGATTTTACCGACCATTTGTTTTTGAGTTAGGCTGTTCAGATAGATCTACACGCAATGTACGGATCTTTTGTATAATCTTTTTTATTCAAAAATTCTCAAAGCAGTGTTTCCATTGCAATATCGTTTGGTACATTTTAATGGAAGCCATACCTCTGCTGCTTACTATAAATACATATTAGGAAAAGTAGCTAAGTGTTCCCTCTACAACCAATCCATTAATATACTAGCTATAACGTACGTGCTCATTTTGCAAGGTTGAGCAAAGTATATAAAACCTCAGCCTGAATTCTGAAGCACTCTGCTAGGATGAGAGGATTACGTGTTTAGTTATAGAGAGATTTCACCAATAATATCTCATGAGCATTATTATACCGCTAATTACGGATTGAAATACACTTCCATGGAACTGGTAATAAAGGAGCCATTATCATTAATAATGCACAGGATGTAAACCGAGATACAAGAGCTTCGTATTGTGCAGTATACCTCTAAAATCAGAATTAATACCTAGGAAGTGTTTTATAATAATTGCTTCAATATCCTAATTATAGCATGTGTGAACAAATACCAGAAATGCAAATGATTTGCCTAGAATATATATGAAACACCGCGGTAGAAGTAACGATGTTAGACACTGCAGAGATATGGGGGGTGCAAAATGTGGATGCAACATACAAAAACTTTGGCAAAATAAACATGGACTACAAAGAAATTCAGAAAATGGAGTAGACAAACAGAATAAGGGGGTGCGGAAGCACAATGCAAAATGGTTTATTAGGCATATTCAGAAAAGGAAAAGAAAATAATGTCCTGAAACAATGTACGGTTGTACAGAAAAAATGAACAGAATATGGGAATAAGTAGAGTTGAGGGAAAAATGGGTAAAAAGAAGAATAAAAAAGATAGAGTTTGGAAAGAAATTAGAACAAGGGGCAGAGAATATATAAAATCAAGAAATTGTGGAAAGATCGAGTCAGACTGAAAAATTCAATACCATGGCCGGGATTTGAACCGCGGAACTTCTGGTTGCCGTCCAGCCACTCTAAACCTTGAGCTACTTTGGCCAACGTGCCTATGACATTAAATTCTCCACTGACTCATGTTTTTCCCTGTAAACCACTTAGGAGTTCTCATAAACACATGAGACAACTACAACTACTACTACCTTAATGGTGACTTACAACGTGTTAGTATTTTAAGGCCCGGGCTTTATAATTAACCACTATTAGCTCAATTAATGGAAATTAATTGTTCTTTCACACTGGCCGTGTGTAGGCTGAAGTATGGAAAGATAGTTAGACTGAAAAATTCAATGCCATAGCCAGGATTTGAACCACGGATCTTCTGGTTGCCATTCAGCCGCTCTAACCCTTGAGCTACTATGGCCAACGTGCCGACATGACATTAAATTCTCCAACTGACTCGAGTTTTTTCCGGTAAATCACTTACATTAAAGTACTTACACGCTGTAAGTCGCCATTAAGGTAGTTGTCTCATATGTTTATGAGAACTCCTAAGTGGTTTACCGGGAAAAACACGAGTCAGTTGGAGAATTTAATGTCATGTCGGCACGTTGGCCGTAGTAGCTCAATGGTTAGAGCGGCTGGACGGCAAACAGAAGACTCGTGATTCAAATCCCGGCTATTGGATTGAATCTTTTAGTATGACTCTATCTTTCCATACTTTAGCTTACACACGGCCAGTGTGAAAGAACAATTAATTTCCAATCAATAAATTATAAGTAGTTTCTAGGGAGGAAAACGTCATCAATACGGGTCGGTTTTTCCAAAATGTAATGAGGCAGAGAAAAATACGTTGACGTATGCAACAAAGAGTTAAGAATGGCGTATGCATGACCAAGGGCAATAATGAATTTGCCTGAGAGGGTAAAGGGGTAACGATTAATAAATATAGTAGATTGCATTATAATTGGCTTTACTTTCTGGACTGGGATAATATTCAGTTAAAGGAAGAAAACTACTATGATATTAAAATAGAAATGTGAAAGTGATCCCAAAGATTTTTAACTCGGAGTGAATTTTTCCTTTTTTGTAATTTACGTCCTCCAACGTTGTCATATCGGACGATGAATGGAGTGTTTGAAATGATGCTCAAATGAGCCCAGGGTCCATAGAACTTAGAGTTACCCAACATTTATCTTTCAGGATAAGCGAAAGCTCCCGAAAAACCCTTATCCAGATAACTCACCCTGACCGAGATTCGAACTTGGGACCTCTTGAACGTGAGGCAGACAGGCTACCACCAAGCTACCGAGGCGGGCTAACTCGAAATGAATGAATATATGGAGAAAGCAGGAAAGTTCTTAAAATACCTAAATAAAACAAATTTTACAAAGTACGGAAAAGGGGTAAAAGCAAAAACATCATACATTATACTTATAATTACAAAACTGAACCTTTAAAAAATAGCTTTAATGCTTAATAAAAACAAAAAAGTAATTAACTTCAAGCCAATAAATATCAATTAAATTCACATTTGTATGATTAGCTGATATTACAACTGTCGTAAGAGCCTTTCAACACTCTTATTTACAAGGCGTGTGAGTAAAATTAGATCTCCAAGGCGCTGGAGCCGTGAGTAACGCTATTACGCGAGATCCTGCAACATTGGCGTGTAGCTTGATTCCACCTCTTAAAATCCCCACAACAACGAATCCGTTGCAACCATTAATCTTGGCTGGGCAGCCGTTTGCGTTGGAGCTTCCTATCACTTCCACCGCCAAGTGCGAGTTGCGTGCAAAGATCCGTTTTTCGAGTGCCAAGGGCACTACCCCCATTGAAATTCATCGTCAGTTATGCGAGGTCTATGGACCACAAAGTATGGATGTCAAAAACGTGCGAAAGTGGGTCAGAGTTCAAAGACGGACGTACAGACGTCCATGACGAACAGCGTTCTGGTCGGCCTTCCGTTTTAGCAGAAACAATTGCAAAAGTGGCGCAAGTAATGCTTAAAGATCGGCATGTGACAGTTGGCGAGCTGTGTGAACTTATCCCTGAAATCAGTAAGACTACGATTGACAAGATTTTGACCGGACATTTGCATCATCGCAAGGTGTGTGCGAGGTGGGTCCCCATACTGCACATGCAACGGCTGATCTCCTGGCCCAGTTCGGATGGGACATCATCACCCATCCCCCCTACAGTCCAGACTAGTGATTATCATCTGTTTACTGATTAGAAGTCAAACCTGGGTGGAAGAAATTTCCAGACCGACGATGATTTGAAAAAGACAGGTTCAGCGCTACCTGCGCAACTTGGCGGGAGTGCTATGACAAGGGTATAAAAAAACTGCCACTGCGCATGCAAAAGTGCATCGATCGCAGTGGTGATTACGTTGAAAGATAGCTGTAATTTGCGCCTTTCCTTTTTATATTAAATAAAATTTGAGACCTTATTTATTGACACGCCTCGTATATCTTGGAATAATTTTCCATTATATGTGTGATGAAGAAGAAGTAGAAGCAACGCCAAGAGGGAGTAACACATTGTGTTTACACTATACATTCGCCGAAAATATTGAAAATCGTGGAATTTTCTGTTTTGGGAATTTTTTGGTAGCTTAGGGTACGTAGTAATATATGGCGTGTTATTTTTATCATTTACACCATTTTAGGCCATCACATGACAATTCAAGGAGACATTTAACAATTGTTAAAGTAACAAATGTTACTTTCAAATTAAGTTAACTTAATTAAGTTAACTAATTAACTTTTTTCTAACACTTTTCAGTATACAAAATGCCTTACGCGTCGAAGCTTTTCATTTAACTTGCTGAAACTTACAGGACAGGTCCATAATATGTAAATAAGAAACTTAGCATTCCCCTTTTTTGTTAATGTTCATGATTTAAAAATTATATGGTGTAGAGGAATAAAACAGTTAATATATTCAACACTTTGAGAGGTACCACTTCTTCTTCACTTCACGGCATGGGCAGAGTGCCCGTTCCGTCTCACAATAATTGCTCCTTCCATCTCTTTTTAGGTCTACCAACATCTCTCTTTCCTTGTGGCTGATATTGGAATGCAATCTTAGGCAGTCTTGTTTCGGACATTCTTTGTATATTGTGACTTTGTGGGTTCGTGAAATGAAAAGTCCAATTACACCACTCAACAATGTTCTTTATTTCCACCGACTTACAGTTTAACACTTGCCAATTACACAGAATTACTTGCTGCACACAGTTACAATTCACCAGTCCGTCCGTTACAATTTCACTGTACTCGCGGTTACGTAAGCTCCGGTACACATTCAAAGTTACGTACAGTCTTCCGTTGCACAACCCTTTCGTTCATTAACACGTCACTGACTAACTCTTACACCAAGAACTGCGACTGTCTCCTCACTCACTGACAAAACCAACTCAACTCACTAACTAACTAACTCTGTCTGTCTGTAACTCTCTTTATATAGGAATATCGCCGGTTTCTCGTGTTTACAGGATTGTTCTAGTAACAGAAAGATCGAGAAACAGGTGTAGAGAAAACAGGCGACACAGTCATGTTTTTTCCCTGACCACAGTCTGTCACCACCACAAGACAAACGAGGAGGAGGTGTGGCTAACCGAACCTCCCCTACCTTCCGCTGCCAGCTGCTTTCACAGGGTGTTCTAGCGCTCCCGTTACACTGCTCCCTCCTCAAAGCTTTTCGCCTCGAACAGCCCCATCGTAGCGTGCGAGGCGGTCCAGGTGTACCACCAGCATCTGCTCGGAGTCTCAGCCAGAAGTAGCGCTGCCGTAGTTTGTGACTCATACGGTTCGCTCCCAGGTGTCCTCCTGAAGTACCGGCGTGCACTTCCTCCAAGACTTCCGGGACCTTGCTCCGGGGAAGTACCAACTGTTCTCTCTGCGCCTTCCCATCGGGTGACTCCCATACCCGGAACAGCACGCCCTCTCTGGTCTTCAACGAGTCCCATTGGGCCCAGTGCGACTTGTAGGTGGCGCTCCTCGGTGCGATGTCCTCCCAGGTCGGTCTCGTCCCTGCGTCCACTTCCCTCAAGAGTGGCCCCAAGTCTGCGTCCGCCAGCTGCTCCCTCCTCAGGCCTGCGCTATCCCAGCCTTCAGCAGGCACTGCCACAACTACTCGGACTGCTGCGGCACGCTCCTCCTCTTCCACTCTTGTGCGCTCGTGGACGTCCTGGATCTGCGATAGGGCACCTCCAATGCAATGGTCGCTGGCGTCGGTGTCCACAATGAAGGCGCCACCCGGTTGTGGGAAACCCAAAATTGAAGCACTGCACAGGGTCCCCTTCGGGTGCTGGAAAGCGTCTTCGGCGTCCTCCGTCCACACATAAGGCCGGTTTTCCTCCGTCAGGCGGGTGAGGGGTTTTGCGATGTTGTCGGCCTTTTCCTCTAAATCATTAAGGCGGTCGTCTACTTGACCCTTCCGCTTGCCCAGGTTCGCGACGTCATCCCTCACGCCGGCCAAACGTTCCTCAAACTTTGCGGCGAGAGCCTCGTTCGCCGCCCTCATCTCCGTTGTCAGTTCGGCCATCTTTGAGGTCATTGTCGTGGCCAAGTTGTTGTTAGCCGTTTCCGTCTTCGCTGTTAATTCGGCCTTCATTTCTTCCATCTTCCCGGTGATGTTGTCCTTAGCCATCTTCATTTGTTTCAACTCGGCGGTGATGTTGTCGTTGGCCGTCTTCATTTGTTTCAACTCGGCGGTGAGGTTGTTATTTGTAGTCTCCAGCTTCGCGGCCAGGCTGTCATTTGCCGCTTCCGTCTTCTCTGTTAACTCGTTCATCTTCGCCAAAAGCATTTCCAATGCGGATTCCATGGCTGTAATGTTCGGTGATGTTATCTTCCCGCTTCCTGACACCAGAGTGACTTTGTGGGTTCGTGAAATGAAAAGTCCAATTTCACCACTCAAAAATGTTCTTTATTTCCACCGACTTACAGTTAAACACTTGCCAATTACACAAAATTACGTAATGCACACAATTACGATTCACCAGTTCGTCCGTTATCGTTCCGATGCACGTACACGGCGCTACTTCACTAGCACGTCAAACACTAACTAACTGTCTCTCTGAAACCCTTTTTATAGGAATGTCAGTGTTTTTCTAGAAGTCTCTAATCACCGAACGTTCCAGACCACCGGAGAAGGGGAGAGAAACATCGAGGGACCGGTGACACTACCGCAAATCACCCCTCAGTTAGTGACAGGAGACAAATGAGTGGGCGTGGCGTGGCCTACGGCCCCTTCTCAGCTGTTGTTTGTGGTGCTTCCCGATAACTGGGTGACAATATGCTGCAACCCTTCCTTTTGATATTTTTCAATTTTGCTACTTATCGAGTCTACGTTGAGTTCCTTTCTTATGTCTTCATTCCTTATCCTATCCAACCTTGTGCATCCTTTTGTTTTCCTTAAAAAGTTCATCTCTGCACTTTGAATTTGGCTTTTCATTTTCTTCGTGAGTATCCATGCCTCACTTCCATAAAGTAGTACAGGGACTTCCATTGTTTTGTACAACTTTAATCTTGTATCTCTTCTTGTTTCATTTCTCAACGTTCTACGCACTGTTCCACAAATCATTTGGAATGTTGCAAGCTTTTTGCTCACATCTCTGTCTGTTTTCATTATATAATTAAGATTACATCCTAAATAGCTGAATTCTTTTAGTTGTTCTAGTGGTTTGTTGTCTAAAATTGTTTTTGATCTTATATGTTGTTTTCCCCCAAAAAGGCCATTATCTTATAGTTTTCTGTCGATATTTTAAGATCATACTGTTGGCATATTTGGTTCAAGCGGTGTAGTGCTTATTGTAATTTATCCTCCGTTTCTTGTATTAAAACCACGTCATCTGCATGTAGTAAAATATTTAAAACTTTGTTCCTCTTTATTTTTATTCCTGATTTAATAATACTTTTCCAATTTTGGATGATGTCATTTATATATATATATATATATATATATATATATATATATATATAAAGAGTAGGTGATACACTGCACCCTTGTCTTACGCCTCTATTAATTAAAATTGGTTCGGTTTTATGAACTCCTGTGTTTATTATTATTTTGGAGTTGCTATACATATTTTTGATTACTTTAATTAATTTTTGTGGATATCCACTATATTCCATAATTTTAGAGATAACACATGGAAAATATTTTTGAACAAATTCTACGAGAATATTCCAAACGTTAATAATGTGGATCTTTTAAAATTGCTCTGTACTAGCCAAAAACAAAATTTCAACTTGAAATCTCAAATTTATTGACACGAGAACATTTTATATAATCAGTAATTTTTACAATATTTTCACAAAATATAATTAATAATTAATTAACTGTTTTGTGTAGCAACATGAAAGTTTACATTTACACTATAATTATGTGGCTAAATTGTCTTAATGGTAGGTTTATTATTATAGAAGTTAGAATTTTCAGTGTAGCCTTGTCTTATAGTTTAATCTTAAGAATAATAAAACATTCTTTCAATAAGCGTTGGCTCTACTGAGACAAACTTATCTCTAAGCCAACTGCCATAAAACTTACCTTTGACCCTTACCTCTTCACAGAAACACAAGACTCCATTCTCTTTATCTTGTCCGTTGATTTTTCTCTGGCTCGTTCAGAACGAAAGAGCTAGGGTAAACTAATCCCCATGAAAGAATGGCCGTTCATTTATCAACATCATTCTCTGTAAAGAAAGTATATTAAACCTGTGCTAATACATCTAGGTTGCAGAAAAAGAAAGATTGATGGTGGGACGTTAAATTTGCAAGAAAGGAAAATATTAAAGAAACTGAGAGAGAGCGTAATTTCATAGCTGCTGCGAGGAATGCGAAAAAATTAAGTGCACGAGAGATCTCTAACTTGCATTAGAAAAATGTTACCTAGTGATGGTTTTAAGAGCAGAGGTAGGGTCTATAAAATATTCATAGTAGCAAAGAACTAAAACCTACTTCATTTGAGATTCTTTGTCTTAAAATCAGCTAATTCCTCTTCACTATTAATTAACATTTAGGTACATCGTTTGCCATTTTATCCTATGCACAATCATCATTTTCTATTTTCTCATTCATAGCTAAACACAAAATAATAGACATGCATAATGTTCTGCATCGGCCCAATAAAGGCGTTGAAATATAATTTCAGAACACCGTATAAATGGTTAAGGTGCTAAAGCGGACAGTGAGATGCCCACACTCTATTAGAAAATACAATTGCAGGAAAAATATCTTTCTTTAAAAACCATGATGTGCCAATGTATGACAATGAGATTCGGAATAAATTGTAGGCTTTCCAGACATGTGACAGAATGAATAGAACGTTGAAAACAAAGACAAACAGTGATATGTATATAGTTACATGACGGTTTTGAGGGGCTTGGTAGGAATTGCGAGAGATGCAAAGGTACAGGGTTTGGAACCCGGTGCCAAGATCATATGCTACATGACAAAACTACCAGGTGTTGTAGGGGTTTAAAAGTTAATGGGTTTTAACCTTTAACCGCATGTAACAGGGAGCGTAGCTATGGATAAGTTAGAGCGGGGAAAAAAGCATCTAATTCAAAATGAACTGAGTAACTGTATTTCAGAGATGCCTAGCGTTTCTAAAGGGCACTCCCTGGATTTGGTTGAGATTAGGGACGCTTTAGTAACATTTACATAATAACATAATGCAGCTACACCTTTAGAGATGCGTTGTTTGTAAGGCTGAACCTTGTGCAACTGGCAAGAGGTGAACGGTCTGGTGCACCGTGCTGGCGATCTTACTCGTAGTACCACTTTAAAATGAACTCTTGTTAATGTTTATTGAGGCCATCAGCAAGTACCCTCTCAAATCTCTCCATCAAGTCCCAGCGGGCGCTAACTCAACCAAGCCTAAATAGAGGTCCTACCCAAAAGCCAACTCAGCGATTCCCACGCTAACTCTTAATTTCCTCCCAACTATTGCACCATATTGTGCAATCATTGTTTACATCATTGAGAACATGTTTAGACCTGTTGCTGACCAACTAAGCATTATTTCCCTTGATCAGCAGGATGTGTGATTAATTGTTTACATCATGGAGATCAAGTTGAGGCCTGTTACAGGCCACGTGTGCATTATTCCCCTTGACCAGCAGAATGTGTGATGCACCAGTCCAAATTACATGTTTTGCCAGTCAGCAGAATTTAAGCTTATTCATCAACAAACAGCTTTGCCCAATTTCAGGAAACCGGAAATAAATATTACATAAAAATTATTATAGTAATTTTTAGATCTTGCTCAGCCTATACACTCAACAATATATTATTTTAGCTTCTTTGTTCTACATAGTTTTAGAACATTTAGTTCTAACTACTCCATAATTTAAAACGAAATGAAATAAAAGCAGTAGAAATAAGGTTTTTTTAACCTCGTATGAGGCTGTAAGGAATTCGAAATAAACAGATTAGTGATGAGTTGAAAACGTAGACGATAAAAATAAAATATATATAACAGAAAGAAGTAATAAAAAAATTAAATATACTTAGAGCAATAAAATGCCAAAAGGCAGGGAATAAAGACCCATTCATATTCAAAGGTTAACGGAAGCAAATCGAGAGGTTGTCGCAAGGTTAACAAATTTGAAAATAAAGAATGATTTTCATGATGATGAATGCTATCGCCAGGACTAATGCAAAATCTTCGTATTTAAAAGCTTTCACATTCACGTTAATGATATTTGAGAGGGCAAAAATCCCATATGTATGCTCAATCAACTTCCTTTACACATTCTTGCATTTTACACAAATTATACATTACTTTACACATTAAAAATGCTCTTACGAATGCTTATTTATCTATCAACTTCCTCTCTGCAATAGGCAATAGAGAGAAGGGCTAGCTTGGATGAGAACAGGAATAATATTCCTAAGAGGGAGAAGAGGTAGGGAAAAGGGAATTTGTGAATTGTGTGGTGGAACATAACGTATAGAACACTATGTAACAGAATGCGAGGAGGTGCAATATGCTGAAAAAGTTTGGGGGGATAGGAGGAAGTAGAAAAGAAGATAGTAGCTATAAAAGTGTTAACGGGAAATGAGGAAAAGATAAGAAGTATTGGTGAGTTCTTACAGAAAGTAAAAGAAAAATGGGCAAGAAATGTAAAGAACCTAAGAAGGGAAGATGGTGGTGGGAAGAATGGGACTAATTAAGTAACAAGGAGGCATGGAGGTTAAGAGCTACCTGGCAGAGCAGAAGACCAGGGTGTCATGCAAGCCAAGGTAGCAATAAGGTAAAGACAAATAAATGTAGCCAAAAGTGGTAAATTGTAAAAAAAACTGTAAAATTGTGGATTATGCACAATAAATCATTCATTCAATAATCGAAATAGACGTTTGTAAAAGTGATTGTTACATATTCCCTTATAAGCACAATGGAGATACAGGAACAAATAAATCAGGCATTTCCAAACGACGAGTCCACGTTTGATATTTCCCAAATGACACGTATTTGAATCCACGAATAGCAGTGCATTGACCAAACTGCTAGTAAAGTTTTGTCCCATCTGCAAGCCGCAGGCGTGTGCACTTTTCCTTAGGTACACTGCACGTGGGATGTAATTTTATCCCTCGCGCATGCAAATAACTGCAGGTAAGTACAGGCTGGCCATGGCAAGTAAAGCGAGAAGTAACAAAACAGTCGCCTTACAGTCACCCTTGACCTTGCGTCTTTATATACTTGCAAGGCAATGCTTAACTATTTTGCAGAGTACTACGTTACGGTGTTTTCCACGTTTGCTTCTAGCGGCAGTTGTTTGCATATTTGATGGCCGTGCTGTACACCTGACGTAATTCATACTCTCCGTCTAGCTAACTTGTATCGCATGCGAGCGCGTATCCCTCCGGTCCCATATAAACGCTGCACGTCAGGAAAACCTACTGTGCATTCACAAAACCAACGAAACCTTTTTTCTCTCTCTTTCCTTTTGCTAGTACTTACTATTCATTTTGAACGGGAGTTTTATATGTTTTGAGTGGATGGATTTCAAAGTGTACTAATGGCCCTGGGTGTTACTGTACTTTCAGTATCAGCTGAAGGACTGCCGCTATCTCGTTGACAAGCTTTCAGATGGAGAAAAGGGTGCATTGTTGAGATTTCTGTAAACCCTGTGTAATTACTGCCTGTTCTTCGAACCTCGAATGAATGTCCAGATGCGTTTCTAAACCATACCAGCTGTGCCAATGATTCTTCAGGGAGCTGCCTGAAATGTTAATGCATTCCGCCTGTAAGTCATCCAATTTTTGAACAACCGCAGTCAGAGTTTTGGTAATTTCAAATGTAATCACAATACATAAAGTTCATCACGCGAGAACAGAACATTTTTAGTAATATTCTGTAAGTTGAAACAAGATCCACAGCAGCTTCAGGGAAGTAAAGAAGATGGCACCACCGGTACATAGCGCTGGTAGCTGGCACAGATGTCGACAAATGTTTATTTAAATGAAGCAAGCGAGCAGTTATTTTTTATTAGATTCCTGATATGAGAGTTACAGAACTAGATGAGATCTGGATTGAGGTGCTGTATTAGATGGTGATTCATGGTTGTTATTGATTGGTGATACATTGCATATTGGAAAATCAACTATTCGTGTGCTACAAGTGACCATGTGCAAAGTGAAACAGTGTGAATAGAAGTAGTAAACAGTGTTGTTCGCGTTGAGCCCAGTTTGTGAGTGAACAGTGTTTAGAGTGCATAGTGACGCGTATGAAAGCCCAGTTTGTGAGTGAACAGTGTTTGGTGCAATAAAGTACATAGTGACGCGTATTAAGCATAAATCCGCCACAAAACAGCGTGGGACGCACAGCTGCGTGCCGTTGTTGCACGCAACAAGAGGCGTCCCAAACAACGACGCCCTCGTCAACAACTGCGGCTGACAGACATTGACTCCCGCCACAAGATGGCGGCGGCCGCAGTGACAATTGCAGCAGCACTAACACCAGCTGGCAGCGGACTGATCCCCCGAGGCGGTCGGCCGGCTGCCTTTCCAACTCCACCGCTGGAGCACTCCAACAGCGACCCGCCTTCGGGCCCAACATTGGCCAACGTCACAGCAGGCACTACCCCAGCCCCGATGGAGCACAGCGCCATGGACGACGAGGCAGTTACGCGAAAGTACGCCCAACTGCAAAAGGAGGTAAAAGACATCCAAAAAGAAATATCTTACCTCCAGGAAATATTGGAAAACATGTCCCCAGAGTCCCGGGACTATGGAAAAATAGCTAGTGACCTGGCACGCTGCTACCAGGAACACGCAATCCAAAAAGCGAAACCTGGTGCAGCTGGGAGAAGGCTGGCAGGCAGCATCGCCCAGAAAGCGACCCCACCACCGCAATAGCGACTTGTATGCTGAGCACAAGAAAAACAAAACGCAACATCTGCCCCTCCAGGTCGCTACCAGAAACAGGTACGATGCGCTGTCCTCATCCGAGGAGGATTAAGATCTGGAACGATCCACTGCCTTCCCTGCCCTTCCGACCACAAAAACAAAGGCACCCAAGCACCAACGGCCAACACGGCCAAACACTACTGCAGCAAAGCCGTCAATAAAAACCCCCACTCCTACACCAATCCCCACCCCTGCATTAGCCTCGAAATCAGCCGCAGCCGCGGCTACAAACTCAAAGCAAACCTCACAGAAACCGCCGCGCATCGTCATTCCTGACGGCAGGTAGGCGACATAAGTCCTGCGGATACTCCGGGGCTCCCTCCCAGCTGGCGCGTACACGCTTCAGAATACCCGCAACTGCCTCAATCTTTTCCTCAACTAGAAAGAAGACGCCATTCCCACTATGACCAAGCTGAAGTACGCCGGAGTGGAGAACTTCAGCCTCACCCCGCGGAGTGATCAACCTCTCCGATACATCCTGAAGCGCCCTCCCGAGAACCTTGAAGAGGACCTTATGCGCGAGGACCTAGAGGCGAAGGGCTACACCGGCGTCCCAGTTCGTCAACTGAAATCACGTGGCAGGCCTCTGCCAAGCTTCCAAGTTACCCTTGACAGGACCACTCAAAACCAGCGACTTCTGCAAGAAAGAGAGGTATGCCATATACCTGTAGAGGTCCTGAAGACAAATAACATTACACAATGCTTCAACTGTAAGCAGCTGGGGCACACATTTAAAATGTGTCACATGACCTCCCGATGTGTCCTCTGCGGTGGCCTCCACCGCTTAGCTGACTGCCCAAAGAAGGCAACGCAGGACGTTGTACCCCGCTGTGCTAACTGTGGGGAGACGCATCCTGCCAGCTACAGGGGTTGCGAGACGTTCCGCAACGAACGCCACCGCCGCCAACTAGCAGCCATAGGCAGGGCACCTCCAAGTGCACAACCAGGTCCACGACCCATTGCCAACCTGGCCCTGGTTAGAGCTGGCGTCTCATTTGCAGGCGCCATGAGGGGACAAAGCGCATCAGTGCCGCCAGCTGCTGGCCAACCCTCAACAGCTCCCCCCTCCCAGGCGCCATCTGGTGACAGAAACTTGCTCCGAAGGTACAGCCTTTTATCGCAAGATTTAAGAGCTACACCAGCACTTGGGAGAAACTAGAAGCCCTCATATGGCTTCTGTCGGACATCTTCGAGTAAATGGCTCAACTAAGGGGAGGCACATCTCTAACACGCGGGCTCCTGTGGTATGCCGAGTGCATCTACAAGCAGCAGCACGAACTTGAAAGCTACCTGCGGCGTAACAAAACTGACGTCGCATTCATTTGTGAAACAAAATTAAAGCAGGGACACACTTTCAACCTCAGGGATTACCAAATATTTTGGACTGATAGAATAGGCAGACAGGGAGCGGGAACAGCTATTTTACTAAAAAAAACAAAGTTGCTCATGCTCCTGTTACGCTTCCACCATTGGCAATGTTAGAGCGCACGGCTCTTAAAACACGATTAAATAACAAAACGGTGATGCTGGTGGCCCTCTATCGGCCCCCAAACTCCCCCGACTGTAGACGCGACCTCGAGCAAATCCTCACTTTGGAGGAGCATGTTATAGTGGCAGGAGACTTCAACGCTCGACACCCCTGGTGGTATTCACGTCGAGCAAACGCGGCTGGAAATCTCCTAGTAGACCTTATAACAGAAAATGACGATCTCGAGGTGTTCCTACCCCCCCCCCCGAACCCACCTTTTGGCACAAGTCAGGGCACTTCGACCCTGAAATTTTGGACTTCGTCATTACAAAAAATGCGACATTACCAAACAACTTCACTGTGCATCACAGCCTAGACTCCGACCATCTTCCAGTGCACTTTGATATCAGTGGTGTCATCACGGCCGGTCTGACCGGCCCTCTGAGGCGCGCAGAAACAGACTGGAGCAAGTTTACCATTGAAATGCACGGGATTGCTCAGCCTAGGCTGTCATACTACAGCGAGGCGGACATCGACGTCACCATTGAAAACTATACCGCCTCGCTGCACACGGACAAAATAAATTCCACCAGCTACACCACAAGCCCGCCTAGTTTTTGCACGTACCCTCAGGTGGAGCAGCTCATTGCCAGGAGGCGACGCTTGACGAGATTTTGGCGGCTTACCCACCAGCCTGAGTAAAAAGTGTTAGCAAAATGGCTACGCATCGTCATTCGGCAACAAATTAAATTAAACAAAATTGAGAAGTGGGAGCAGAAAATGTTAAATACTACACATTCGGACAATTCTTTATGGAAATTATTAAAGGCATTTAAAGTTTCCTCGAGCGCTAACTCAGGCACTGAAGCGCTACACACTCACCTCGGCCTCCACTTCTCCTCTGAGGAGAAAGCCGGGGTATTTACAGACTGCCTGGAAACAAGATTTACAGAAAACCCAGCGACGAACCCCGAGTTAGAACGGGATGTCCAGACTTGGGTACAAAACTGGGTGGCACAGAGGCATGAGCAACACTTGCCCCTCACAAAGCCGCAGGAAGTGTACAAACTCATTAGGAAGCTACCTAATGGGAAAGCTGCCGGCCCGGACAGGGTGACTAATGAGGAACTCAAACATCTCCCGAGAAAAGCCCTGGTGCAACTTACAAAAATTTTCAACGCTTGTTTGCAGCAAAATTATTTCCATGACAGTTGGAAACGAGCCAAGGTAATAATGCTCCCTAAGCATGGGAAAAGCACCAGGCGACCTCAAAATTACCGCCCCATTAGTCTCCTGTCCACTATTGGTAAATTGCTCGAGAAAATAATTCTATGTCGACTCCAAAAACAAATTGCGGCGCTTGACATTTCAAATTCACAATTTGGCTTTAGACGGGCCCAAATGACCTTGTCGACGGGCCCTAAAACACCACACACTCACTCATTTGGCTTTAGAAAAGGGCACTCAACAGACCTTCAACTTTTAAGACTAGTAGATGACGTCACCGAGCAATTTAACAATGGGGCTTCAACGTTGGCGCTATTTTTGGACGTAGAAGCCGCATTTGATCGGTGCTGGCATAACGGCCTGATTTACAAGCTGCACCGAGAGTTTCCCGGCCTACAAATTTCACTGCCATTGCTGCATAATTTTTTAAAAAAGCAGGTGCTTCTACGTCCAAGTGGGTCGCTCCTCCTCAAAGGAGAGAATGATGCAGGCTGGCGTACCACAAGGGGCTATTATGTCACCTTTCCTGTATATACTCTTCACCAACGACTTCCCCGTGGACGCCAGATGCAAAGTTGCAATGTATGCTGACTACACTGCAATATACAACCATCTAAAAAATCCTTGTTTTGGACTTTTAGAGATAGCGGTACATTGACCGCCTCCTTTCATGGCTTCATGACTGGAAAATCAAAATTAATGCGAACAAATGCCAGCTTATACAATTTACAAAGCGGCGCCCTTTGGCAATGGACCTAACGGTCGATGTCAAATATTGCACTGCCGTCAGCAGGTCAGGTACCTCGGCGTGACGTTGACACGCACGATGCATTGGACCACCCACCTAAGAAATAGCGCCAACAAAGGGCGACAGCGATTAAAGATGTGCGCCCCCATATTTAGGAGCAAACAGCTAAAGCTGCGCTCGAAGATCATCCTATATAGATCCTTTATTTTATCCGTGGTCCTGTACGCCTGCGTGGTCTGGGCTAACGCCTCCAACCCAAATGACCTTGTTGTCGACGGGCCATAAAACACTACACACTCACTCACTCACTCACCCGCCCTAAAGTATCTCCAAACCCTACAAAACCTATCCCTACGCAAAATCCTGTCTGCTCCTATCCGAACAATTGCCACCATTCATCAAGAAACCCACGTTCCTTACATCAAAGAGGCCATCAACAAACGTGCCTCTTCCATCTGGGCGCGCATCCGACACCATCAAAACCCCACTATACACAATATTGGGAAAGGCGAACCCAAGCACCGAAAAAACGCCAGAATCAAAGCATATTCAATAAAAACAAAAATAAAAAAATAACACGACTGCAAAATTATGCGCGCCCAACCCTTCCTGGCTCAGGCCACGCTCCCCGGCAGAGGCCGCCATCATCGGCAGCCCAGGAGTCAGCTACCCGCTGCCGCACAGCCTAACTGCGAACATTGTAAATATTGTACATAGCCAAGTCTGTACAGTGTAGTGCGTGTGATATTGGGTATGCCCAGGTGTGTGTGTGTGTGTGTGTGTGTGTGTGTGTGTGTGTGTGTGTGTGTGTGTATGCGAGCGCAAGATAAGCGCAGTGTAAATATGTAAATATAAAAACAAGAAAGAGAAAGACAGAGACAAATAACGAGATAAAACTGGTTCTCGGCGGCCTCAGAACATGTCGCCGTATGGGTTTTAGATGAACCCCAAAGACAATAAAAAAAAAACATACCCAGAATTATAAACCCATGTAAATTTAGAGCCTGTAAGCCGATTCCAATGTACCGGCACCAGGCAAATAAGTTACAAATAAAAAGCCTTAAGCCTTAATTTTTTATTATTTACAATGTACTAAAAGACCAAGTTATTGCGGTCCTTTAGTCACGGTCTAGCTTAGCTGATTTTTCGATCCCAGGTTGTACTTGAGCCCTGCAGATCTCCCTGCCGGTGTATTTTGCAACTACCAAGCAGGAGCCTAAACGGTCTTAGCTAGTTCTCTGACACCCTTACTGACTGGAATGACGAACCTGGCTTGATCCTTTGAAGCCACCTTACCAGAAGAAGCACTCCAGTAAAAGAACGCGGTACCATATCAAGCCGTTAGGTCCCTATCCTTACCTCACCTATCCATAGCATAAACGCGCACCACAGTAAGTCTACAACAGTAATGATGTAAGGTGTCTGCAAGGAGGGACTTGGAGATGTTCGGCACTAAGCTGTCTGCGATGTGACCGGTGTAATAACGGGGAGCATCGTGTCTGTCAGCGGTGACGATTCAGTAGCACAGCACTGGCAGTAGTGTCAGGGGTGTGCTCCAGGAGGCTAGATAGGGAAAACCAAATGACCAAGTCCTTCCTAGAATTGTAATCTGACGGTGTTATGATCTGTATTGTCTTCATTAAGCAAGGTCAACGCTGTAGGGTAGGGCTGAATAAAAGGTGTTCCGAAAGCTTCACTACTGCCCCAAAGTACGCCATCGATTTGAGAGGTGGATGCAACTGGGATAATGTGATGTTTCATCACTGAAGGGCTTTTGTTTAAGGCGGAATGAGATCTGAGAACAATGTGTCGTCAGGACCTGTTGCTGCATCGGAGACTAGTTTTCACGGGTAACGGCGAAACGATGTTTCTTCCTTCCCATGATAGGAGAAGATGTCTCTTCGAAGAGCAGAAAGTATTTTAAAAGTTTCTATGTGAATTACTACTCTATGGCCTAGACTGCCTAAAGAAACGTATGTGGGACATACAAGGAAAGAATGGCAAAACCTTTAACCGCATGTTATTTAATTCTTAAACAGCTACAGATCTATAAGTGTACAGGCTAAAACGAATTAAAAGCCTTCACATTTCTCTGTACACATAATCGCTTCTATCAGATAAAATATGAGCTCCTTCTTTCTTTTAAATTCAATTCTTAAATTTAAAAGATTCTCAATAAAATTGTCTAATTTTAGAGATAAATAAAATTGAAGTACATATTACTTGTGTAAGCTGTAACCTGTATAGAAATTGAAATAATGCTTTATATATATATAAAAATAAAACGATAAATGACCAAAATCAAAGTATCTAAAGTATCACCAACTTCTACATTGTTATATGGTATGTAGTTCAATGTAAGATACGATACATATCCTAAAGTATATTTAAAAAAACAGAAAGAAGAAATTTTAGAAAATGGAGAAGATATCGGTGATATAAACCCAAGTAACTTAGAATAACTTCCTTGCATTCGTTCATGAACTTCCAAGCTAGCAAAAAATTCTAACTTGCCTATTATAAACTGGCATATAGGTATATGCATACTAAACAAGTTCATTTACAGTCCGGCAGTTCTATCTCCGGCTCTGATGTTTTGCGATTGTAAGAGGTGGTGGGGGAAAGTTAATAGTACCAACATACAGTAATGAGCAATTGGAAACATATCCTCATAATTATCTTTAGAATGAAAATATAGGACTATATTAGCTATAAAATGCTGAAATACAACTTACAATTTCATTATAATGCGAGATATTTATTACAACAGCACTCTATTCGAATATATCGTTCACATCTTTCACACATACTAACTGCATCTGCTGGTAGTACTGGGAGTCTCTACATCCGGTGTTGTGGTCAGGATTTTAAAACTGTCTGCTAGCGCCAATCAGCATTGTCGCGGCTAGGCGTGGCTTCCGAACCTAACACCGTCTTGCCAGGTTAAATTTGTTTTTATCCACGTGGTTTAGGTGCTTGCGTTGGTGAACTTTCTTCGGTATATTTTTCGTGCGTGAATTCCGATTTATAGTGCCCGTAAGCACTATTATTATCGCTATTATAATAATATGGCTACTGGTTTGTGAAATATGCAAATGCGTGAAATATTTAAAATACGCATTGTTCCTCTGCTTGAAATTCCCGCTAAAGAACTGGCAACAGCCTGCTTCCCCCTCTCGAGAAATGTCAGAACCGGAGATAGAGCGGCCTAACTGCAGTGTTACAAGTTAGCTATACCGGCGCCGTCCTTAGTTTATGGGACGATGTGAACAAAATCACGTTATGTGTACGACATCATATGTGGATGGATTAAAAATATAGTTCGCATATAATTTTGAAATACTTTACATCTAATGTAAAATATATAAATAACTTCACATTATGACAAATGCAACAGTCAAATGGTAATTAATTAGTATTTTATTTGATATAGTACACGTAGTTTGTATGTATTAATCACAGTGCACACTGTGCCTGCACGGTTTAAAAGCAAAAAGTATTAGATGTACAAATGACTGCTTCCCTACAACATGTAAACACCACAGTGGAAAACCGTTAAAAAGTGGTAAAAAACAAATTATATTAAATGTGTTTTGTAATTTCTGTGAAAATTACACGACTTTATCAATGAAGCTAATTAATTTGTCAGCAGAACATAAAGGTGTGTCAAGGCCAAGTATTAATGCCCCTCGAAGTGAGGAAAACATTGGAAAAAAGGAACAAATGTTGTAGAAGGTGAATATGATGAATTTGTTAAAAGTGCTATTGGTCGTAAGGTTCATGTCTTCTTTGAAAGAAATGAGCCACCACAATTACAAAAGTACTTCAAGCAGTAAACAATGACCTCGATTGAATCAGCATTGAAAAACAAGCTTCTACGCCATTCTTTGTGACATAGGCTTTTATTTTGTTAACGAAACAGAAAGTGGAATTATTAAGTGTGAAGATATATTGTTGTGCTGAAGGAATTATCAAAGAAGAATTAGGAAGTGGGAATCCTTTAAGTAATTCGTTCGTTGTCAGATTCCATTTAGGTACGTAATACCTTTTTTCAGTTGCATACCAGTAGAACTTTTTGTGGAGCCATTTTGCCAATGGCGTATCTTAATTTTTAATTTATAAATGGTGAGGTTATGTGGGGAAAATATCAAATATTTCAAGCTATAATATATATTAAGCTGTACAAACAACATTAAATTTCATCTTAACCTAAAAGTGCTACCCACATAAGCCTCTCAAAACTCGAAAACGGCAAAGGGTAGAACCTTTCATAGAAGTTCGTTGACAGCGCACATGCTTGCCACTTGGGAATAAAATAGGGAAAACATTCCCTCCAATTACAGTCGCCAGCGGAGTAATACAAATCCCCGCTTTGTTTACATCTCCCTAGAAACTAAGGCCGGCGCATGTATGTGTTTGTTCTCAACTACTAAGTTTGAAGAACATGGTGCGAGCCCAAATAAAATAAGTGACAGTCTGTGCATGTGGATGCTATCGAAACTCCGGTAACAATGTGACGAAACGTGCTTTTTAATGTAAACAAAGGTTGCTTGATATAATAATTTAGTTTCTCATTTTCTCCGTACGAACTAATTACCATAAATATAAACGAAGTACCAGAATATGTTGCAGTGAATTTTTCAAAGTTGAAAGCTTCTTGCAGTTGCACCATACTTTGCAGCTAAACGGTTAGTAATTAAACGTTCTTATAAGGGATATAGGCAATGAAAGGGTTGATCTTAAAGTACTCCTTTGCGAGAGTTACTTTAGGAGGACTGAAACTTCGTTCCAAAATAAAATATAAGAAAGTTTTGCAGAGAAGGAACTGGAGCGGCGGTAACTTCCTTTACGTTGCGGAAGGCCTTGCGGCTGTTTACTGTCTGCTCCAACGAAGCCTTCTCCACAAGTTTTAAACGAAAACTGTTACCGACTTTGGAGAGATTTGCCGTAGGTTGTTGAATAAATTGCCCATCCACTTACTGCCACTCGATACCCACATTTTGGTTTCCTGTAATCTTTTTGACATACTGCTGCAAAAAATGTTTCTAGTTCTTTTTCTTCCGCTTATCCATTTGTTGAAACCTCAAATCCCTGTCTTGAATGTTCTGCCAACTATTCTATTTATTATGGAAGTCAATATAAAGATATTTTTGGAATTTTAGAATTGATTCTGGCTTAATTATTCTGTAGCTGTTGCATTTTTAATAATTTTAATTTTAAAATATTAGGTACTACAGTTTCTTGAAAAACGGAAAGAGTAAAATGTTCCAATTTATGTAGCTTACATAGATTTCAAAGCATTTGACAAAGTGAATATTTATTTAACGATGTCTTTCGTAAATGGCAAACTAGTTCATATTTAAAATTTAAAATGAGTAATATATACATGGACACTTTAGCTTTTGTAGACAACCAAGAAGTTATAGCATCTACGGAACACAATTTGCAAAGAGCTTTTTATAATTTAAGTATAGTGTCTACAGAATAAAATATGACGATTTTAGCTGAAGACAAAATAATGGCATTTTATGGAAAATCTTGCCAGAGGTAAAATTGTGAGTGATAATGGACCCATAGAATAAGTTATGGATTTTAATTATATAGGAGTTTTCAATGGAAACGATAAAACAAGACATAATTGCGAAACTTACTTCAACACACATGTGTAACAATCAGAAGAACTGTATCAAAGAAAGTTCGCAAAGAAATCCTATTCAAGTTTTATTCAATTTTAGCAGCTCCAGCTATGTTGTACGGATCTGAGTGGTGGAGTCTAAATAAAATAAAATATTTTAAGACTCTTTATATATATAAAAACTCCAGGGTATCTACCAGGGCATATCCTCACGGAGTGAAGATTGACCCACCTCTAACGACCAGGAAGTTACCGAGCTGTCCCGAAAGGGCGCCCGGCGCCTCCGTGGGCCTTTCTATAGGGCCAGACCTAGAGACCAACAATCCCCCCCCCATCTGGTCCTGTGGACTCACTTACGCGCGCCAAATCCAAAATGGGAAGGCTACCGATATGACCTCGGTGGGTCCGCCTGGTGATCTAGCACACCTTCTACTAGCTATGCTGGCTAGTACCCGGGAATATTAATGGCTTCCCTCAACCCCGTCCGGAGACTTCCCCGATCTCCCACGGGTATCGGGAACCACTACCCCCTCGAGTCCAATCCAATCGGAATCGAATGTTCGGCCTGAGGTTCCTCTAGTAACGTAAGAGGTACCACGAGTGCTAGAGGTCCGCAGCTGAAGGGGACGGATCCCCTCCCCTACGGTGATTTTAAGACACTTAGAAGTTGCGGAAATGAAATTCCTAATGTTTGTTGCAGGTTATACTTTAATGGAAAAATAGTAGTTAATAACTTAACTAGTCCGGATTCCTTTGTCGCAGCTTCGAAATTGTCTTAGGTATAATTTTATGCAGCATTAAATATTACCTGATTTTATGATTAGGTAGCGCAGGAACCACTGGTGTACGCGCCTCGAAAGTTCTTTTTAGGACGCACCGGTCACGAAAACAAAAGCAATGCTCTTTGCTCCTTATCAGTGATCCTAGCCTCGCTTTCAGGTAAAGAGGCAAAGGGCAGTTATTTGTGAAAGAGTCGATAGTGAATCGGTCAGTTTCAAGGTTGCTCATCTTGCTACGTTCTTAATTGTACAGTGCTTTCAAACAGTTACTGTAAAGTCGACAGCTTCCTTTTAAGTTGCAAATGCTTTATTTAGTATTAAACAAAATGAAATAAAATGTTTGTCTCATTGCATAAAGCGTTTAGTTTTGGTTAATTATAGCTACAATTCTTATCTACATTTGTTCCCTGTTCTTTTTATCATTTAATGCTTCCATCCTCAATCTCACTAACATTAACTTCCCTCTAAAAGGTTTAAGTTGCATATGTCCACCAGCTTATTTGCCGTCGTCGACTATTATAACGGAATGTTGGAACACCTATAAACAAATAGCTAAATAATAACTTCTTTGTTGTGGTTTCATAAGCCAAAGAAATTCTTAATAGTAGCAAGCTACCGTGAGTATGACGGTATGTTTACAAACAGCTATAGGTAGGTGGCACGCTGTGTTACCTACCTGCGAACTTCGATAGCGTGAGGCACGCGGCGTTGTTCCTGTAACTGCCTAATCCACACTCATTCTGGACCGTTTTCTGTGTGTGTTCGTTGGTGTGTGCGTGTGTGAGAGAATATTTACATTAACAGACAAAATAGCAGAGTACGGGGAAAGATGTTACAACCATGTCTGCAGAACGGAACGTAATAGGATTCCTCAAAGATCATTAAGTTGCAGTATTAAATTTTGGGTGGAACAAAACATTTTCTGTACTTCCTGTAGGTAAATAAGAAAAGTATGTGTGTCTATAGAAACGATATAGATTCATATACCATATTACTGCATAACGTTTGCATAAATTTAAAATTAATTCTCATATAAATATGTGCATTAATCATTCCTTATATTTATGAAACTAAATACCCATCGAAATTAACAATTTGTATACTCATAAAAAAACTTGAGTACTTTACCAATTAACATAATGCTGCTATAGCTAAAGCTAAACTAACTTCGTTATCCGAGTTTTATTTCCATAAGTATCAATGATGACATCAACAATTTGGAGTCGGAATGCGCTGAAGCCCAAACCGTGAAGAAGAAGACTACTTCCAAAAATGTAGTGGAAACAATACATTTATGAAATTTAATATTATGTCTCTACGAGTTTTGGATTATTCTTCAATTGCTTCTCGCTATTTTTGTATCCCACTAACTTTACCTCTATATCCCTTCCACAGTCAAAGCCGATTTCACTTTCAAATAAATATAATTATCCGAATAAATATTTGCAGTACGCTCCATTAATTTACTTTCATTTATGAATACTTTAAGAGTTAAATTTTAAATTGTTTTCTAATATTCCCACGAACATTATGATTTATTTCGAAGTGTCTGTTATCAGGATTTTTGTTATTTCATTTCCAACGAATAGAATCATATTTACATATTCATTTTTGTCAAGCTACATCCCTGAGGAATGCCTCGGCTTTATTTTTCATAATGATATCCTCATTATAATGTGTATTAAAACGTTCATTGCTGTGTAATGAGATATGTTTAGATTAAAAGTGCATGTTTATTCCAGGTTTTCATATCTGACGGTATGTTAAATAATGAGTAGCATATATTGTCATTTGATACAAAGATGAAAAATTTGTTTTGGCTTCCACAATAGTTATGGAGTAACTCATATGACCATTAGCTACATAAAATATAAAAACAAGTCTACAAATATGATTATCAGACAACACAGTGCTGCTATATTTTTGACTTTTTATTTAAGAATATACTTTAAAGTACATTCGATTTTACACATGCATGTTCTTTTTGTTTGTAGAACAGTTTTGAATTTATTTTAATTTATGAATCCTAATTTTTCTTAAGTGCCTAGACACGCTATATATTCTGTAGTGCATATTACTCTGAAATACGTAATATGAATTCAATTGCATAAAAAATTTAAGCCAAGAAAGTTTGAAAATTTAGTATTTCCAACCTTGGTAAATACTATGTTAAGCAATAAAACCCGCCTCGGTAGCGTAGATGGTAGCGTGTCTGCCTCACGTTCAAGAGGTCCCGAGTTTTAATCTCGATCAGGGTGAGTTATCTGGATAAGACTTTTCCAGGGTTGTCCCTTACGCTGAAAGACGAATGTCAGGTAAAGCTGGTGGTGAGGATTTTTCTCCGTCTAGGATGATTCCCATCTTCCCTAGAGTCTGAAAGTATGAATGATAGTGGGAATGTGTGCATGATCTATTGATTAAAGATAAAGTACGAGCGTATACTTGTCAACACCATCGCCAATAGGCAATATCCTCCAAAGCAGAACGGCCGCCGATAGTGTCATTGCCGTTAAAAGGCAATGAGACTCAGAAGAAAGGGGTTTTAAAGCTATGAAATTGTAACAAACCATCCCTCTGTTACATGACATACTCAAAATTAAAAGATGAATTCTAATCAAGAGTTTTCCTTAAAATCAGTCACATTTAAACTTTTAGCCCATATATTTGAGAAAAATTAAGGTTTAAATCTCGTTTGCCATTTCAAAGCCTATTCCTCTACTCTAGGTTTACTGGATATTCTTATGTAAAATAATCTGGTTAAGACAGTTCTCTTTGAGGACGAACAATCTCTCGCTCAAAACAAATGCCTCATTACAGTTTTCAAAATGCATCCTGGTCTTACAATGCGAGGATCAACTGGAAATCTGTTTATTTATATAATTTCATTCGGTCTAAAGACTTAGTCTAGTAAGTATAAATAATTTTAACCAGTGTACTCAGTATGCTGTGTATATCCCATTTACTTAAATTGTGTGTGATGCAAAAATGTAAAGATGTCGAGTGCCTTTTACCAGAAAGTTTCATACTAGAAACTCAACATTACATCTCTCATCGGTATGACAGTTTTACAACACTCAGTTTATTACTACAACTATATTTTGCGATGCAGATGTTGCTTTTGTAATGCACCAGCTATAACTCGCGTTATCTTCATAAGATAGTGCTTGCAATCCAGAATCTTCTGGAAGCTTACACCTTCTCGAACTTCCTCGAACTCTGTGCAAATTTCAAATGGTTGTCGCGTTGTCGCGATTGAGTCAGAGAGGAAGTATATGAATTAGCAAGTGATTTTCTCCGAGATAATTTGTAATTACTATTGTAACCTGCAGTGATTTCTGCTACTATGGGAGAGATTGGATAAGTCTTGTGTTTGACTCCGAAGCGAGTGTAGTAATGGAGAAAAACTAAACGAACTGACAGGGAAAAATGAATGTAGTTAGTTCAGTCAAATGACAAAGTGAACTAAATTAAATCGCAATCAACTTTGAAACTAGACCGAAAATACTAACAGTGACAATTAAGTATGGTGACAGTTGAAAATTGGACTATTTACAATATTAAGTGGTGACTTTTGTCGATTAATGAAATGCGCACTAGAGTTAAACTTAAGTGCTTACATAAACATTTAGACTTTACTACGGATTCTCTCATCTCACAGGCTAAGAAAACACATTTGCAATCTTTAAATGGCTCATGAGGTATTTTGTGTAAAATCCATCTATTGCAAGTCTTGTTTTGGCATGTCTCTGGAGCTTGCATTCTCCACTCCAATTGTCCTCTAGTATGGCTGGCGTTGTGCAAAAGTCGGGTTCTATTTTCCTCTTCGTCCTGTCTCTGGTCGATTAATGTAATGGCGGATTATTTAAGAACTCTATTCGCCAGAACCAGGAAAATGTTTACAAGCAGCAGAGATAACGTGTGTATTGTTAAGAAAGAAGTTGAGGAAACAATACGACATTGCATTCGACAGAGCAGTGGGTTGTAAACAACGTATAGTTTTATATTTTATGTGCATAAAATAAATGCATACCCTTGTTCACCATGGCTTTTAATAGTCATAGTAGAACAGTATAATTGTCCAGATGATCATGTCAGCAGTGATATGAATCCCAAACAACAATTAAGACCGAACAACTACAGAGCAATTTCAACTTCGCGTATCTCTAAACGTACACCACTATTTCTAAACAAATGTAGGCTTTAATGTTCGCGGTTGTCTAAAATAATATGTGAAAAGTCGCTTTTAATACTGTATCACAATTAGTATCATATGATTGGTCCTAGAATTTCCATATCTGAATTCTACTCTGATTCTAATTTTCAGCAATTGTGAGGTCTAAATAAGACGCTTACGCAACTTCCTGGGGTAGATTGGGTTCCGAGAGGGGCGACTGTATTCATTTTTGAAGGCTTGATGAACTGCCGCCGACAATATCGGGGTCGCAATATCAGCAGTGCGACAGCATCGCTGGACTATACTCGTCCCTCATTAGGGCCTGTGGCTTTGTAACACTAAATCTGTTTGTCTCCCAGGCCCTATTAACGGAACGTACATCCTCGTAATTAGCTTCGCGTTTCTGGTTCGTTTATTCGTCTTTGACGAGCACATACACCCCACGTGAATCAAGCCACCGTATGTGTACTACTACCGCCATTAAAATAATTGTTGTTTGTTGTTTTGCTTGCGCTACTCATAACGGTTTTCACTGCTCCAAATATAAATATTAAAGCTCTTTTGAATTAAACAGGCAAACAAAATTAAAGCTGTCCTGCACCTCTTTTTCTCTCTCGGTTTACATTTTGCTATTTGGAGGTTGAATATCGCATACGTGGACCCCGGTGCATGGCGGGTAGGGTAATGGCATATTAGAACAGTTGTGTTATACTTACCGACTGTGAATATGTGCCATTCTCATTGTCCGGCGTGAGGTCGCTGCATATTGTTAACTGCAATCGTACTATACGGACACGTGTACGCAGTAACCTAGTGCGAAATAAACGAAACAGCGCAAGATTCAAGGAGTCCTTGTATACGAGGGTCAGTTAAAAATTCCAGGGCCTCACATAGAGATGGCCCCACTAAGCCAATTTGACGGGTAACTCTAGACTAGCTTGTATCGATAGTTACAGATCAATAGCTTATTAGGTTTTGAACGACAGCATTTTCAACAATACAAGTGTAAACGAACGAACGAGCATGTTGACAGGCTGTGGAACAGCCCGAAGGTGGGTCAAATCGTGTACCTGCTCTGGAAAAAACTTAACCACGTAGTGACGGGATGTGGATGTTGCAGGATGTCGGGTGAAAATTATGTAAACGGGAAGAAAGGAGGTAGCATGTTGCTCCTCGGTGACTGATGATTCGAGTGCTATGGCCATCGTGCACCGCTGGTGGATATGTTAATCAACTAGAAAGAGGATAAACAGGATTTAAATATTCAGACAAAAATTTTGAGGTGATTGAAATTATGTTTACGCAGGAATGGGGGTCTTATGGTTACCGGTAGTGTCCGCAAGCCATGCGGGGTAGCCGGTATCGCTTTAAGCGACACTCGCGCGTAACATAGTCCCCAAGGTATCTGACTAGGGCGCTCTAATGTTGAGGTAAACTCTCGTAAAATTTGGAGGCCCGGCGTCTAATTTCATCCTCCACATAACGGAGGGATGAAGCCTCGTGAAGTAATCTCACGGGGAACCTTCTGCAAACAGAATAAATAATCCGAATAAATTTATTCTGTGCACGCTGGAGCAGTACCAGATTCGAGCCTGCGGCCATGCCCCAGACTTCACACGCGTAGATCATGACAGGGAAGACCAGAGCCCCAAAGAGGCTCAACGTTAGGGAAACAGACATCGCGGACCGCCACACAGGATATAGCGATGCCGAGGCACCACACGACCGCTGCGCTAGCTCCTGGATGTGCTCCCGAAAAGTTAAGCCCTCATCCAGCTTGACTTCCAAATATTTGAATGAATTCTCTCACCGAATTCTTTGCCCAAAATAGTTGAATGTGGGGAAGTTGGCGGGAAAGCGGCGCTTGGTGAACAGAATCGCTTGGCTTTTCTCCGTGTTGATGGACAATCGCCAAAGCGTGCACCATTCTTGGAGGAGATTAAGGAGTCTGCGTGGATTTCTGTCTGTAGAGTATAACAGCACGTCGTCAGCATACTGTGCTATATTGACGCGCTGCTCAGTGGGAAGGTCAGCCACATAGACGCAATAAAGCGTCGGGGATAACACAGAACCTTCGTGGACTCCGCCGCGGATAGATCTTCGTGTAGATGTTTTTCCTGCCACTGAGACTGTGAAGAACCTGTGTTTGAGGAATGAGTGTAGAAGGTATGTTATGTGAGTAGGTAACTCCAGATGGATGAGCTTGTAGAGGAGATCCGCATGCCAGGTCGTTGAGAAGGCAATACAAGTGTAGACGTTTCACGAAAATGGAGGATTTGGAAAAACGAGCAGTGATTAAATACTTCCATTTGAAAGGCTAAACGTCTGAAGAAATCAAGAAGGAAAAGGACAGTACATTGAAAGACTAGTGACAAGCCTCGCCCTGGACGCCCTGTGGAAGTCACAACTCCTTATATCATTGAAACAATCCATCGTTTAGTACTGGAAGATCACAGATTAAATTTGTTTGAAATAGCAGAGGCTCTACACATATCAAAAGAACGTGCAGGCAATATTTTAAGTAATGTTGTGGGGTTTCACAAGGTCTGTGCAAGATGGGTGTTGTGTTGACAACTGATCAAAAGTTCCAAAGAAAAATGTTTTCTGTTAAGTACTTATATTTGGATCTATTGAGTTTTTGACACGGCTTACTAGCATTGATGAAACTTGGATACATCACTACACTCCAGAAAGTAAATCACAGTCAAAACAGTGGATTGTCCCAGGCAAACCAACTCCAGAGTCAATTTTGTCAGTTAACAAGGTTATGTCGAGTGTTTTCTAGGATGCACAGGAATTATTTTTATTGTTTACTTGGAAAAGGTTAAAAGTATCATTAGTGCTATTGCGCAAGCTTACTGCAATGTTTGAGTGATGAGGTAGAAAGAAAAAGACCTCATTTGGCAAAGAAAAGAAAATCATATTTCTTCACGACAATGCACCGGCCCATCTTTTAGTGATTTCAGTGAGAAAAATGTGCGAATTAAAGTTCGAATCGCTTGAACATGCAGCCTATTCGCCAGATCTAGCACCCAGTGACTAGCACCTGTACCTGAACCTCAAAAAATGTCTCAGAGGACGAAGATTTCACAGCAACGAGGTCATTGATGCGGTAAACAGCTGTTTTAAGGACCATTATAAACCGTACTACAGAGATGGTTTAAATAAATTAGAACATCATATGATAAATTCATTCTCCTACTTCTTCTTCTTCACTCCATGGTTTCGGCATATCACACGTTCCGGCTTCATAGATCTCTCCAGCGTATCCTGGGTCGTCCTCTGTCTCTTATTCCTTTTGGATTATAGTTTAGTACTGCATTTCGATAATTTCCATCCTCCATTCTTAATATACGAGGCATGTTTTTTAAGTCAGTACCGTTTTGGAATTTAAAAAAGACGTGCATAGATATCGCAATAATTTTATTTTTAATTGAAAGCCTGTACCTTAATTTACTTTTCTACATAATTTCCGTGAATATTGAGGTACCTGTCATAACGTTGCACCAGTTTTTGAATACCCTCCTCATACAATTCTGCCGCCTGAAGTGTTAACCGCTGTATCACAACTGTTTTGACATCGTTATCGTCAGGAACAAATCGTGCAGGAACAAATGGTAGTCGCTGGATGCAAGATCAGGGCTGTATGGAGGATGATCTAGAGTTTCCCATTGAAAAGATTTGATGAGATCTTTGGTCTGATTAGCCACATGTGGACGGGCATTGTCATGCATCAAAACGATACCCTTATTCAACTTGCCACGTCTTTTGTTCTGGATTACACAGCGCAGATTGTTCAATGTCTCACAATAAGACGCTGCATTGATTGTCTCATTACGAGGCAGAAACTCCACTAGCAATACCCCTTTTCTGTCCCAAAAAACTGTGCACATCATTTTCCGGGCAGAAATTGTTTGCTTAAACTTCACTTTTGTGGGTGATGATGAATGTTGCCATTCCATGGATTGTTGTTTCGATTCTGGTGTGACGCAGGTCACCCATGTTTCGTCACCAGTAACAATTTGGTCTAAAAAATCTCCACCTTCATTGTGGTACCGCTCAAGGAAAGTCAATGCACTGCCTAAACTTTGGGTTTTGTGCAAATCCGTCAACATTTTCGGAACCCAAAGTGAACACAATTTCCGGTACTTCAAGTTCTCAGTCACAATGCGATACAAAACACTACGCGAATATTGGGGAAAATAGTCGCACAATGATGAAAGTGTAAAGCCACCTTTTTGTCTACTTTCTGCACCAAATCTTCAGTAACGACCGAAGGAGCCCACTCCGTTCTTTATCATGCGCATTTGTGCGGCCATCTTTAAATGCTCTCACCCATTTCCTTACCATTCCATTACTCATAATGTTTTGTCCGTAAACTTCACAGATCTCACGATGAATATCGATCGGTTTTATGCCTTTAGCACTAAGAAATCGTATAACAGCCTGTACTTCACAATCGCCAGGACTCACGATTGTCGGAGGCATCTTAAACACTCAGTAACCAACGTATACAATGAAGAATAAGACTGTAATGGCGTCAGTGCGTAGACAAGAGATGTAGGTAACCAGCGCGCATGCGCGGAACGCCGACCGTAGCGCTGCGTCGGCGGAATCGCAAAACGGTACTGACTTAAAAGACATGTCTCTTATGTTCATGCCATTGTTGCCTTCATTCTGATATTTTGTCATGGATTGGTTCGATTTCTAATTCCTTTCTAATATCATCATTTCTTATTTTGTCCAATATTGTACAACTTTAACACTTCTTAAACATTTCATTTCTGCAGCACCCATATTTCGCTTCCATATAGTAAAGTTGGAATAGCCATTACCTTACACATTTTCATTTTTGTATCCTTTCTCACTCTGTGTTTAAAAGTTCTTTGGATTGTCCCACATATTGCTCGGCAATTGTTTACTTTTTCTTCTATATCAGCATTGTTTCTAAAAGTTATTTTACATCCTAAATATTTAAAACTCGATATTTATTCTAAAATCCTATTTCCTAAAACAATTTTTGATCTTACATTATAATTTCCTTTAAAAGCCCTAATTTTTTTCTTCTGATATTTTAAAATTATACATTTTTACTATATTATAAGAATATACATTGATTTTTGCGGTTGATTTTCACTCCGATGAATCAATATTTGGTCATCCGGAAACAGCAGGGTATTAATATAAATATTTTCTTTTATTTTGATTCCTGGGTCTACTAAAATCTTCCATTCATTTAGAATATTGTCCATATATAGTAAAAGTAGTGGGTGATAAGCTACACACTTGCCTTAGTCCAGTATTGGTTGAAATGCTTTCGCCTATCCGGAGATTGTTGAGAAAAGAAATGAAAAAAATCATTATTTCTTTTTTACTTACTTATTTTTTATTGTGAGGACCGAGATTGCCAGCTGACCCTCGTACAGATCCCTTGGTTTGTAATATTGGCACATTGGAGCTATAATTCCTCCAGGCTTAGAATGAATCCTAACATAAACCTGCTGTTTGCATCACTCCGGCAACAAGCACGTGTGCCTGCATCTTTGCTCAATTGCTTGCATTTCACTTATGGTTACGGTTAGTTGATAAGGCTTATGCTAAATAACTATTGCTACTTCAGAACATGGGTAACAAAAGCTTATGAATTATAGTTTTGTGAGTAACAATATCGTTAATCTGAGTCGCACATAAAGCCGACATACCCAGCTCGTTTCAGAAGTACAGGGTGATTGAAAAAGATGGACACACTTTCAAATTGCTATATTTCCTGTACTATAGGTTATACTTAAATTGCGTAAGGTGTATTTGAAAAAGGGTGTTGTAAAGTTTTGAATTCTACTGCTAGAGTGCTCCAGAACCGTATTTTGCTGTAGCGTCAATTCTTAATGAATAGTAACTTCAATACTGGCCACAGTGGTCCCCTGGTCTCATATCCTAAGATTTCTTTTCTTATGGGGGTTCGGCTGTTTACGTACCACCTCTTCCCACGAAACCGTATCAGAGCAACGGTGAACTCGGTGAAGCAAGACATTCGTTATCGAGTGAGGGATGAATTGGGCTACCCTCTAGATGTTCGTGCAGCCAAAGAAGGACATTTTGAGCATCTGTACACTTCCAAGTATATATAACCACACATAATTTACAAAAATGAAGTACAGTGTATATTGCAAGAAATATGGCAATTTAAAAGCGTGTCCATGTTTTTTTAATCAACCTGTAGCATTATTACACGAGTCCATGTTTATAACTATGCTGAAGATCTGGGCCAGTGCTCACTAAAAAATGTCTTTATCTTTGGTAGAATAACTATGTGTTTTAAACAGAAAGGCACTTTGAACTAAACCACCCACTTTCTATAAAATGCTAGATGTTACAATTAATTATTTCCGGGCTGTTTTGCCGTGGTCTGTTGGCGTAAGAACGTGCAAACGTTTCGTCCACAACTGCAGTAGACATCTTCAGTGACGCGGTTGAAGTTTCCTTGGAGAGACGCAGCGAAACTCTCTCCAAGGAAACTTCAACCGCGTCACTGAAGATGTCTACTGCAGTTGTGGACGAAACGTTTGCACGTTCTTACGCCAACAGACCACGTCAAAACAGCCCGGCAATAATTAATTGTTATATTAAGTCCGGCCGTGAAAGCTTGCGTTCTCTCAAAATACTAGATGGTCTTAATCCTTTACCTTTTGGGTTTCTTAAAGTTAATGTTTGTGTCATTCCGTTCTCCCATTGGAAACAGTATTCACAGATACGCCAATTGCTTTTGACGTCAATTTAGTGATGTCTTTCACAGCCAGAATGCTATAAGTAACATTGGAAAGGTTGGTTGGTTGGCTGGCTGGTTTGGTTTTGTTTGGTTTGAGTTTGGGTTTGGGTTGGGTTGTTGGTTTGGTTGGTTGGTTTGGTTTTTTGGTTTTTTGGTTTGGTTCATTGGTTCGTTGGTTTGTTGATTTGGTTGGTTTGTTGGTTTGTAAACACTTTCCACAAGACGACCTTGGCCTTCGGGGTAACCTCGCACCACCATGTGATGACGGACCCACTTTTCAGGTGGAGGCGACCAGAGGGAGGTGTCCGTTACCTGCAATGGTAGGATGATAGCGAAGATGACGGTGAGGCGAGAGAACCTACAGCTTATACCGTGGATTGCGAACCACGTTGGGCAAAGGGGACCCTTCACATGTGCTAGACAGAGGTGAAGGCGTGAATAGGGCTGATCTAAAATCGCCAACCCCAAAGCCGGGAATTGAACTCGGGACCCTTAGCACGGGAACCGCGAACGAAACGACTGCGCTAACCCGGCGGCAGTATTTTGACAAATTAGTTAAATACATTTAATACGTGTGCATTTTCAACATCTTTAGAGGCTTGCCGCTTCATGTTTCTGTACATTGCACTTTTATGCAGCCGGAAAGGCGTAAAGTTGGATTTCTAGACCAAGGTGGGCTACCTAGTGTAGCTTCTCAGTTTGCTTTCGATGCTGAGTAGGCATCAGTCATATAACCAGGACTTAAACTCCGCTCTCCTAGGGAATGGGATCAATTCCGGGTGCTTTCCGTGGCAGGGAACCAAAGCGCATTGCTCTAGCCCATGCGCCACGGTCCAGGATGCCATAGGTAGACTCTGTGGACAAATATAAACTCGTATCTCAGTTTTAACTATGGAGAGTATTTTTCAAACTCCCCTTTCTTCTTCTCTCTCCCTCTCTCCTTCTCTATGCATCTCGCGGTTCATAGATCTAAGAATGCTATTCCAAGGTGAAGGGCCAGAGTAGTTTATCTGCTAAAGTTGGTAACGTAATAACTTGGCTTCCAACCGAAACACCAATATAATACATTAGGGTTCTGTTAGACACTTGGAATGCACATACTAGTCGCAGTCATTCCTCTGGAAACACCAAACTACAGGCTATAAACATGGACTGGAATGTTCAATATTGTTATAAATCACCAATCCGTACAGTCATGACGTGCGAAGCTCCTGTGTAGAATGCAGCCAGCATTCATCGCCTATATTCTGTAACACAAATATCTTCTAATTGTTAGAAATGTGACTTGTTTCCCAAGAAACAAATCAACTAAAACTACCACGTAATTTTCCTTTCTATAAATACATCGTTACTTTTAAAATAATTCTATGATAAACTACAGAAGTCTTTGAAGCTCTGCCACAACTTCGAAACGAGATAGAAAAGCCTGATTTGCTGCAATCAGATAACCTCCTCTACTCAGTGTTGTACAAACGTCTTATAAATGCTTATTCTTCTGCCTGGTTTATATTAATCGAAATAGAAAATCTGTATTTTTTAATAGGAATAGGTGCATAATTTTTTCAAAACATGACAACTCTTCCCCACTCCTGTGTCTAAGGAGATCGGAGACCGTTCCACCGAAGGAGGAACTGTTTACCAGGGACATATCATCCTGCCGTGCAGCACCAAGACTACCTCCGACACTTCTAAAAGAGATCACCAGATCAGAGAGGATGTGAAATTATAATGTAGATGAAATGGAGGGACAGCTAAGTTAAGTACAGAGGTCCTACTCCCAGTAGTCTTGGACCCGAAGGACCAAGGACTCGGGCCTCCTTCTACCCGGGAGCGATGGATAGTTGGGGCTCTTTCCATAGGGCAATACCTGGAGTCTAAAAAGCCCCCCCCCCCCCGCCGCTGAGCAAAACGTCAAGACGGGATGGAAGTGGATACGCCACTTCCGCACGTCAACACCGCAGGGAGGACTACCGAAAACCTCGGTGGGGCCGCCTGGGGATCTAGCACACCATCTACTAGCTCTGCAGGCTAGTACCCGGGACTTATTAGGCAACTCCTTACCCCCTCCGGGCGGCCGTAGACTAGCCGGAAGTGACCCAATTCCCCGTGAGTGTCGGGAACACACTGCCCCCTCGAGTCCAACCCAATCCGAACAACTCCCCGACGGGAGGGGCTCGACATTTCTGCCCGAGGTTCCTCTAGTAACGTCGGAGGTGCCATGAGTGCTAAGGGTCCGCAGCGCTCGCACCTTGGCAGCTGAAGGGGACGGATCCCCTCCTCCAGAAATTTCGGAGGATGTAATTAACCTGCCGAGCACCTGACGACCCAGGAAAACCCCCGGAAAAGACATAGGTTAGATAGGCCGGCCATGGAAAGATAATCCGGACCTCCCGGATATGAGCCAAAGAGGAATCCACCTGAGCCATGCCGCTCCGTACATCGATGCCGTACATCCCCTCTCTTAGGTAGTCATGATGAAAGTAAAAGACATTTTGTCTGCGGTTTCAAAAAAACAAAAGTTATATAAACAGCTCTAAGCACCGATTTCATAGGACGTATAATGTTGACAGAGAAACATGATGTTGGTTTGTCTTGTTGTTAAACAGGGAGCACCAAACAAAATGATGTGCTACCCACAACACTACGATAGCATTTGTTTGTTCATTGTATATTCACTGACTAATGAGTGTGGCCCTCCTGTTTACAATATGCAAATATATGAATAAAGCCCGCCCCCCTCCCACGAACGTCGCTTCGTTTCCAGCAGTTGTGAAAACCAAGTTATGCATTCAAAAGTAAAGTGTATTCAGCGAGAGTGTGTGTGAGCGTACAAGCGATAAGCGCCTATGATGTTTCCGTCCGACACAACTATCGAACGAACGACGGCAAGAAATAAAGGCGTCCATTGAAAGCGTCGCGAGATATGACTCCTTTGACTTGTTTCTAACGGAACGCTCCTCTGTCTGTACAAACAACGCGAAAGCAATTTAAGTGCAAAATTAAAATTACAACAAACTTGCTTTATCATACTGTTCCTTCGTTGTTGTTTTTTTTTTTTTTTTTTCTTGCTTCTTTCTACTTGAAAGCTACACGTTAGTCTTCGAATGGTTCTTTTCTTCTTCTCTGCTTGATTCTCCTCCTTCGGTTTTATTAGGAAGTAAAAGCTGTGATCTACCAACAAATATACATTCGAAACAGGTGTAGGAAGTGCATAATGTTTACGTTCTTTGCACAGTTAACGTAAAAATGTTTAAATGGTTTTCTTTATCCACTACTGTTCGTACTAAAATATTTTCTACAAATTATCCTTATTATTCTATTCACTTAATCTTAATAGAGAAAAAACATAGTCAAAAATAATACTATTTAACACTTCACATATTATTTGCTCTGCCACATACCTAGCTATTATGTGTTTCAAATGGGAAGGTGTTTGTCCATGAGCGCCTCTAAGTGAGCAACCAATCGGAGTCCTGCGGTGTTGTCGTATTGCATTCCCGCTAAGTGGTGTGTAAGGAGCGCCAACCTAATCAATCTGTATGAAATACTATTCGCGCTAAGACAAAAATTCAGATTTTGCTGAAACTGATTCATGTGGAAGATAGACAGTAATGTATCTAACATAACCATGAAAACCCCATATCTTTAGCTGAAAAATTATTCTAATCCAAATAAATAAAACACTATTACCTACCTATATTATAACAATAAATCGCGACGTAAGAACTGTATGAATATTATTATTGGTTGGCATGTATATTTGTAATTACTCAGAACTGAAACATAAATGTTTGACATGCCATGATAAAAGAATTACTTTGAATAAGCCAATTCGAGCGAGAGGAGACAGTAATTTTCCTGCTGCCCTGGCAGAACGTGTCTGGTCACATTATATCTTTGTTTATGTATGGTTCGTAATCTCTATTTACTCTAGAGAGTTCAAAGTGGTTGGTGTGTATGTATGTACATATACTTTTAATTACTCAGAACTTAAATTTCAACTACTGACATGATGGATAAAAAATTACTGTGAATAAGTCAAGGTGTTAAATTCGAGAAAGAGTAAACACTTCACTTCCTGTTAGTCTGTGGAATGCTGTATGCTTATGTTTATGAATGAATGCTGGATAAGAAGTGTTTATTTACTCTGAAGAGTTCAGATCAATGTCATTCAGTTGTTCTTTACACAACAGTAGAGTAAGAGATAACTAGTGCAATGGCTTCTTGCGGTGAATTTAGTGGCGAGTCAAACAGGCTGGTATTGCGAAGTCAGGCTCGAAGTATTATTTTTAAAGTGTTCACGCTCTTCAAAAATTGTTCGTAAACAGAAACTAAAAATGAGTTATTGCAACGAGTTCTTCCCTTTAAAAACGCGTAAAAAGTGTATCACCTGAATAAACTTGCAATTAAAACGGGACACGAGGTAATACGCCTCCCACCTTACCACTGCCAATATAATCCAATTGAGTTGGTGTGGGCTAAAATTAAAAGGGGGATTGCAAAAATAAATAATACTTTTAAACTGACGGACGTTAAACGACGAAATTGACGAAATTGACAAGGTAGCACAACAGGAATGGGAAAACTGCGTGAAGCATGCAGAAAACGATTTTAAGAAAAAAAAAGTAGCGCGTTATGAGATTTTGGAACTTATAATCATAAATTTGCAAGACTCAGACGATGAAGACATCGACAATGACGAACTGTCTCTTAACGGAAGTGACATTGACAGCGATATGGATGAGCCACTGACAGTTCCATTGGATTTGAAACACGGTAATTCATAAACTATAGGGGGGGGGGGGTAACAGGCTGGCAATGCTATGTGTGATACGGTATCTGATTAGCTGGACTCCAGAACTCTTCCCCTTTGAAACACATAATAGCTAGTACTGTCCATCCAACACAAGAAGGCAAGGCAAGGATTTGCTGTCCGCATGATATTTATGCTCGCATTCCGAATATGATAAGGATGCCAGGCTCATCTAAGATACAGTGTTGTCACATAATTCATCCATGCATAATACCTATCACTACAGTTACTGAAACGGGCATTAGATTTGGCAGCATGGATGACTCATGTGCATTCTCATACTCATTTCGTGGTAAATAGATCCATTACCAGAACAGATAAACAGTTCTAGCCCTCCTCCCTCTTCAGGCCCCGCTTGCCTTCTTGTTCTATCAAGGGTATTGTATTCGACTTAAAGATTCATTACCGAGGTTTCACTACCAGTACCCGTTTTAACGCCTTCACTCCAAAAACTATTTTGGAAAAGGTACACTTTTTTCGATTGCAACTCGCGGGAACAAATTAAAATTAATATTCTTATTACTGCTTCTATGTTGCTATTTACCTAATGTTTGTCTCAGAAGTGGGAGAGAAACTAAAAGTACTGTGAAAATTGGCAACTTTTTTTCATTGCCCCTTCAATATTGGTGTTCAATATGCCCCCTTTAATATCTTAGTCTTATCAGAGCCTTTGTATGGATCAATTGCTTATTGCAATGATGCTTTCTTGTTTACTATTTGTTTCTCACAGAATTTCATAAATTGAAGCTCTAAAAAACGTGTAAAATTATTTCGGTTAAAGAAACAAAAATTACCACTGTTTCATTCATGGTATAATCCAATTGTAAGATTAAATAAAAATAATATACTAGTTGGTTTATGATTAGGTAGAATTTTATTTAAATATAGATTAAATTATTATTTTAATTTATTTAAATATTATAGAATTATTATTTTTTCAGGTTCTATATGATTTATACCTTTAATTTTTTGAGACCTCGGGACTAACAAGATACACATCAGAACACGTTGGCAGCCTTTATATATACTTTTAGGCTGTAAGACATTATATTTGATATTTGATATTTATTTGTACAGTTTCCATTACATTTTCATCACAATGACTTTAACATCGTACATGCACTTGTTATAAATCCTCTACAAATATATGGAACTGTTGACCTCAGATCTACTCGCTGACTCAGGTCCCCTGGCTATAAGCCTTTGGTTTTGCTGAGCAGCTTGGTGTCATTTCTTCCTGACCTTCGCTTCTTTTACCCTCATCCACATTTCTCTTAACCCATATAAGAATTATCCTACATATCTATTTTTCTTTTCACCCATCCCCGTTAACATGCGTAACGCCACCACCTGTTTCCTTACGCTGTCTCATTTCTTATCCCATGTTTTCTCCTGCAATTTGTTAGCTCCTTACATTCTATCAGGTAATGAACAGTGCTCTCTTCATCTCCACAAAATTCACATATCCCTACCTCCTTACGTCTCAACCGTTTTAGATATATTATTCCTACTCTCGTCCATGCTATTATAAGACATTATATGAACTCAGTTCATTTATTCGAACATTTCCATGGTTACGGGTTTATCCACTTCTTGTAAATCAACATTAACATCTACGGAAATTATTTTGTTTAGGGATGCGTCGATATGCTTTTCTCGATACCGATAAACGATATTTTCCACGATATCCGATACTTCGATTCTCGATACCGTCGCTTCTGCTTTTTCTAGTTTCAATACAAAATAGGATGGTGGGAGAACCGTGTAATGCCAATAAAATTAAATAGGTGCACATATTTAATGACATAAAACCATCAGTGTTCTCATTGTTGAACTCTGCATTAGACATTTTAAAGCTAAACAGTCCTCGTTTAGTTTTTCTCCAAAAATACTAGTATTTTCTCTCCTCTCGAGTCAAGGCTATCTAACCGCGGTATCAGGCAGCGATTAGGAGGCGGCGAATTAATCGAAATCGGATAGTTAAAAAATAAGATAAATTAATAAAAAGTTCTTTGCCATACTAATATAAAACTTATGTTATAATAATATGAAATTAGAATGGATAGAGTAATGATTAAAAGAGCGGTTGACTTAAAGAATAAGAAGGGAGGCACATAATTTAATATAGCATACATACTAGCATCCAGGCAAGGAAAGAAAATCTTTTTCTAAAAATCTGTACGCGTTGGAGAGACAGGAAGGAAGGACCGTTATCTTCTTTGTGCTAGTAAAAGTTCAATGTCTAAAAACTATAGAACATTTCCAGCCAGGAATGTTTTGTGACAAAGGGGCTTTCAAAATGCAGTTGAGCATGAACGCTAAAGGGATTTACTTCGCTGATTTTATAACGATGTATACCGTTACAAACAACTCAGGGTAGGCGTTCCCCAACTCAGGATGGGCTGAACGTCAATGAGATAGATGAGTTTTGCAAACCAATGCGAAAATTCGAAATAAATGAGAAACCAATAATAATCTAACATTTTAAAAGGGTGAGCTAGTTTTGTAATGTGATAAATTTAGAGAGGGGGGTCAGAATAAGTTTCGAACTGAATCGTGAAGTAAGAAAAATTGCGTATTAAGAAGAGAAGCGAAGATTTATAAGTCTAAAATGTAAGGAAGTTAAGAATAGTGCAACCAGCGTAAGTGGAAGCAGCATTAGAAGTTTATTAGAGCAAAGTAGTCGCCATATAAAGAAGAAATAGAAACCGCGCGGAAGTAAATTTAAACAAGTAATCCAGGCTTTCAAGTAAAATTGAATTAATTATTAGCTCCAATTAAAACACAGTCAATTTAACACTGGTATGCGGGTTTGCCGCAGCTACTTATTTTTCTGTCACATATGATTCCCGCTGTGCTAAATAGTCTTTCAGAGAAAACTGTTGCATGGAATACACAAATATTTTGCGGTTAATTATTTTCTAGTTCTGGAAATTTTGTATTTGTTTTCCAGTAACCCAGTGCACTAGAAGGCAGAGGTGATAAATCGTTCTAAAGATGTGCAGAAATTTATTCTTTGGAATTGGTAACTGGCCCTGAACACGCAGCTATTTTCATTCATAATGTTACTATGCAGGTACCACATTCCTGGTAATTTCTCAGGATTTGCGATTTTTACATGCGCCAATAATATTTTGTGATTTTAAAATAAAATAAAAATTGTAGAATCACCCGCGAAGTATCGCAAAAAGTACCGAGTAAATTTTCTGAAGTATCGTTCGATGTCGATACCGTGCAAGTATCGTATCGAGGTATCGCAAGTAGCGAGAAACTTTCTCCAGGTTGTTGCATAGTTTTTGTAAGTACAACAGCAACACACTGAACTGAAGTAATACACAGATATTAAATGTTTAGAAAAAGTGAATCCAAATACGTTGGATTTGAAACTCTGCATTATCACAGGAGACAGAAGAGTCTCTTAGCAGTTAAAATGATGTTATGTATTTTAAAATTTAAACATGTGAAAAAGAAAGAGATGGTAAATATTTGAAAAACATTTCACATAAATGTTTTATCTGAGATCTTGATTTAAGCGTAATATGTCTTTATTCCTTGTGATTTATAAGTCAAAAAATAGGTAAAACAAAATAAAAGGACTTCACGGATTATTTTCAGAGAAGTCCAGATCTTCATATTCTTTATGCAAAAATCTTTCATCAAAATCACTAAAGAAACCTTTGAGTAATTTAAAAATATCTTAAATTGTTCATCGGGGACTTTTCTGAACATTTTCGTATCATATTCCTGAAGTATGTGCGAGGTTTGGTTTTTGAACCTACTTTCCGTTTTTAAAATTTTTATGGTTTTATTCAGAAAACTTAAAAATGCTGTTTTGATGGAATATCTACATTAATTTTGTGTAAAGTGCATACTCTATCTATATAGGTAACCAACAGGAATGCTAAAAGTTCTATAGGCCAAATTAGAGGAAAATGTTTGAGTATGGATTCTGGATTTTTATGTGGTTAGTTTTATTCGAAAGCTCGACAATTTTTCAATTGTTTCATGTTTAGTGTTTACAAAATTATTTCCTATAATAGTCTTTAGTATAATCTTTAGAACATCACCCACATAAGTATTACATTGTGGATAAATATTTTAACAAGCGCCAGCTAGTGAACAAAATATACCGCTTACTGGTAAAGACATTATCTTCAAACCGCGGTTGATTAGTTCTTCATAAAACTTTTGCGAGCACACTGTACTGTTAGCTCCAGTGTCTATTATTGCAGTGTCCGGAATTCCGTTAATGGCAACTGCTATTCGTGGTGGTTCAAACACTTTGTCACTGTCTTCACTTCTGTTCCTCAGATTGGTTTCCTTCTGTAACATCATTTGCCCTCCGACGATCTTATTTTTCGCATACGGTTCACATAGTTTCCTCCCAGTCTTCACTGAAGGCGCGTTTGACTGGGTACATAGTTTCCCTGAGTCTTGCTGTAAGCTCCAGTTCTCGTTGCATTCTTTCCTTCCAAATTTGCTTCCTGAGAAGGATGGCCGCGGTTTTCGAACACTTGCCTGGTTACTTGTAGGGCTTCGGCCCTTTCTCCATTTATCGGCGAATTTCTACCGCTCCTGCTCCTTTCTCCGTGCTGCGGCGACATGGCCTAAATTCTGGAATGTTGTCGACCCTCCAGTAACTCTTTCCCGTGCTCCGTTCTCCCTGCCTGGGTGACCTCGGCCTAACTTCTGGTATATTGTCGACTTTCCAGTAGTCATTTCCTGAATGTCTTCTTTTTCTCTCGTTACATCCTCCTCGGTTCCTTTCATGTCTCGCCGCGTTTACGTAATTTACTCGTACATTTCTGTTTCGGTCGTGCCCGTTGCGGTTCCTCTGGTTGCCGTCAAAATTATTTCGGCCTCGGTTCTCCCACTGCGAATTTCCTCCTCTGGGTGCGGGACCTCGGTATCTATCTCGGACATCCTGGTTTTGATTGTAATTGATATGTGCCCCTTGCCCGAAATTATTTGAAATTTCCCTTTCGTTGCTCGCTCCAGGCCTAGCGAAACTTTCATTTTTACTCTTTGATTTGTTTGTCTCCAATGCCAACAGCAAATCGATCATGGTGGCGACGTTTGTGGGTTTAGCTATAATTAAATAGTTCTGGAGTGCCTCTGGGAAGTGTGTCGTGATAATGGCGATTAATTCTTGCTCATTCATGGGTGGATCCAACATTTTAGATTTCCTAGCAAGTTTCGTGAAATAATTAACCATCGACTGATCAGTTCTTGGGTCATACTTTCCACTACTCAGTTCTAACCTTATGCTAGACTGCCTGTTATGTCCCCAGTATCTGTTCATGAATAAACTTTCAAAGGTCCTGAAGTCATTATTATTTCCCATTGATACCTCTAACCAGTTAGCTGCATTTCCCTTAAGGCATTTCCTAACAATTGTCATGCAATACTGTTCAGGAATACACTTTACAGAAAAATATTCATGCAGACTCCTCATAAAATCCTTAGGATTATCAGAATCCTCATGTTCAAACACTGGTGGCACAATTTCATTTAAGATGTGGTTTGGCCATTGCATTTGACCACCACTCCTTTCAACATGTACATTATTACCTCTGGGTTCATAACTGGAGGTACTTGGACCCATATTAAGCATCGAAATGTCGGCTGAGGCACTTTGTCTCGCTTCGTTTCGTGCAGAGCTTTCACTTATCTGACTAGCATTAGAATTAGGTTCAGTTACACACAACCTCAAATTTTCTAATGTTTCCTTCATTCCATTAATTTCTGTAGCTACCTCTTTCATTTGTTCATTTATTTCGTCTACACCCCTACCTTGACTTCTAATTTCCCTTTCTGCTTGTTCTAATCTACTTCTATTTTCCCCTGATTCTTTGCTAGCCGTTTCTCTAATTTGGTCTAATTCCTTGCTAACTATTTCCCTCTCTTTTTCAAATTGCTTTGCTACGTCCTCTCGTAATTTCTTGTATTCTCTGCCTGACTTCTCACTTACTTGATTACAAACTTCGATTCTTATACTTTCTATTTCCCCCCTTACTTCAGTTCTAACTTGATTGATTTCCCCTCTAACCTCTGCTTGAAAGGTTTCTAATGCTTTCTGCTAACTTTCGAGCTTCCTAACCAAATCTTGCTGTCCTGCCTCTAATTTTTGACTAGTACTTTCTAATTTCTGACTATTACTTTCTAGTTTCTGGTTAGTACTTTCTAATTTCTGACTTAATTCTAGGTTATTACTTTCTTACCTCTGAGTTAATTCTTGGTTGGTCCTTTCTAATTTCTGACATAATTCCCGGTTATTACTTTCTAATTTCTGGTTCGTACTTTCTAATTTCTGACTTAATTCTAGGTTGTTACTTTCTAACTTCTCCATTATCGCTTTCATCATGGCTACCATACTCCTATTCGTATCTGAGTCATTTACATCTACTCCCTGGCTATTATTAGTTGTTTCCTTAGCTACACTAACCTGTACAATTTGATTGTTACTACTACATTCTGTATCCCTTCCTACGTTATTTTCTAGACCCTGAACATTATTACTTTCCATTGTCTTTTCTAATCTATTCTGTATATTCTGAGCACTTTCTCCTATTTCTGCTACTTTCTCTTTAACAATTTGTATAGTACTCCCCTGCACGTCCATGATTTGTGAATTTGACCGACCTTTCACCTTTCCGTTTCTTAAAATACTCTCCATCAGTTCATTGCAACAACGACAACAACACTAAAATGTTACACTCAGTACCTTTGGTTTTCTGCTGGAGCTTCCGACGATCCTGATGCTGGTTGCTTTTCGTCTCTCGAAGCGCCACGTTGGTTCGCCAAGTTTGTAGCCTTTTCCTCCAGCTGGGTCTGCTGATACTCTGTCTCGGGTATCAACCACTCTGGATGTGACTTGAGCAGCCTGGATCCCGGTGATCTGGTCGCCTAGTAGATTGCTCTAGAGTTGACTATTCTTTGCCCTGGCTAGTCATTAGAGCTGAGACCACGCTATCTACAGGGTATGCGTGAGATAGGTTGACGAAATAAAAACAACACAGTTCATACTATCAGCTTTACTATTCAGTTCGTTTCGTGCTTACAGTTCACCAGGAGTTGCCGCCGCGTTCAGATCGAATTATTCTAGATTTCCACTATCACGTTAAAACTATACTGAATTGCTGAAATCTATCACGATGGAATAAATTACTAACACTGTTTTGAAAGTATACTTCGCCGCTTAATTAACTGCTGGGAGACCTTGTTCACTTAATAAGATTCTCATTACTGATTGTACTTCTCGGCGCAATCCGACGTTTGTGTCCCCGGCAGGCAAAACACGTCTACACTGTATCACGTCTCAGACTAGAAGACCGACGCTAAAACCTAATATTCCTTACCAAAACAGATATAGTCTCGCCTCCAGCTGGATTTCTCTGAAAAACTCTAGTTAGCGAGCTACAACCACGCGGACATTTCCCCGAAATACTGGTTTGGGCCAGGTTTGGACCGGTCTACTAATGGCCCAGGTAACGACCCTCCCGTGACCACAGCCTTTCGACGGAACATTTTCATCCATATAGACCAGCAACTTTATTATATAGCTCTGGGTTAAAATACTTATTCGCATTCTAGTAATTGAATCTAAATGCTGTTGCTTCGTTTCATGAACTTATCCATCTGTACTATCCATTATCTTAAATTCTTTCACCTTACTTCCTCATCATAATTTAATTATCATTTTATTCATTGTTAAAATCGTATTCAATCATACGGCTGATAAATACGGCATCAAGGTAACCAACAGGAATGCTAAAAGTTCTATAGGCCAAATTAGAGGAAAATGTTTGAGTATGGACTCTGGATTTTTATGTGGTTAGTTTTATTCGAAAGCTCGACAATTTTTCAATTGTTTCATGTGTATATAACCCATGGCGCGACAGCCCTTAGAGGGCCAAGGCCTACCAACCCGACTGCCAGCCTCACGCCCACTTACGCAAGGCAGAGGTGGGCGATCATCCAACCGATACGGGGAGGAGATGTGGTCAGCATCTCGGCATCCCCCAGCCGGAATGTTGGTTTTCATGACCAGGGCCGCTTACCTAGCGTAAGCTCCTCACTTTCCTCACGATGCTGAGTGGGCACCGGTCCTATACCCGGGACCTAAAATCCCCACCACATGGGTGGGATCGAACCCGGGTCGCTTTCCGTGGCCAGGGACCAAGGCATGCTGCCTTAGCCCGCTACGCCACGGCGCAGGACGTTTCATGTGTAGTGTTTACAAAATTATTTCCTATAATAGTCTTTAGTATAATCTTTAGAACATCACCCACATAAGTATTACATTGTGGATAAATATTTTAACAAGCGCGTTAATAATTTGAAATTAATAAAAAAGGATCAAAAATAGTTTTCTCCCAATATACAATAAAAAACTACTGCATTTTGATACATCGAAGGTTGTTTTTCTGAAAACAGGTAAAATTATATAAGAACTGCAAACGAAATGTTAAGCATCAGTGCATATTAAAAGAATTACGGAAGTATTTTGACCACTAAGGCGAATTTGCTGTTCGGAAGTGTGACCAGGCATGAGGAAGCCGCAGTGATGAGAGTGCATGCCAGCTTACTTTTTCATTCCCTGGTTTGTTGCACTTCTCTTGGCTCTATGGCAGAGTGTTGGTCTACACAATAATAGTCTTCAAATCAAACGACCCACGTAGTAATGGCACAATCAATAAAGTTCTATATGGGCTACCGTCAGTTCTAGAAGCTTCTTGGGGTTGGTGTGAAAACCTAAACGCCTTTTTTGTGAATACAGTGTAAAGGAACTGTTGCCTAAATGTCCCGTTCGTGAAGGAGTCAGTCTATGATAAAATGCTTGAAGGGTGGACACGCAGAAAATTACATCACTTAGGCTTAACCCTCAGCTTGGGAACACCTCGGTCGGTCAGCTAGATCGGCCGAGACATAGTTGGTCGGTCATTCGATACTGATCAACACGGAGTTTAGTTGAGATCAGCAAGAGAGTACAGTCGAATGGGATGATCAGCTGAGTGCAAGAAGATTTTGAGTGTAGCCGAACTCTATGCGATGAATAGAGTTGTTTGGGAGTAGATGGATTTTTATTTGTCACATTAACTTTAGCAGTTTTCAAACGCCCCAGGGGACTCATATTAAAAAGAGAAAGCTCAATTTGTCATCCACAATTTTCTAATGCATTCTAAAATCACTGTATAGTTTTATTTTATGTATCTTTCTCATGATTTTCTATTTCAAAACACAGCACCTGCAATATACGTAATTAGGCCATTACTGCACAATATCATCTAGGGTCCCCCCAGGGGCCTACTGCGGTAGGTACGGGAATTGGCGATCCGGGGGTCCCGAGCCAACCTGACACCCTCGATGTGGGTTCCTCTAGTGGTGAGGGGTCAGACAAAACATCAACCCACGTGTAGGCCGTGCGTGGAGACCTGTCGGTGGAAAGGTTTGTCCTGGTGGTTGAGGGATGCGCATCTGAGCTCGCTCCAGTGTTCTTCTGAATTCGGGGAGGATGCGCATTTCCAATACACTACTTTGGTTTCTGCTTCGCCTAAACGGGATTTTAGGGACTAGCCCGCCCATAATCAATCGGCCAGGACTAGGTACTGTACCGAACTCCGAGGTGAGTGGGACGGCGAGCTCGCTATATCCCCTGTGTAGTCCTTTCATCCCAATGGGATGACCCCTTGTTGGGCTCCGTGGTGGTTGGTGAGCACTGGAGGATGAAATTTATTCCATTTATTATGGTAAAACAAAATATTAATAAAATTATTAGCGAAAGTGGAAAGGAAATAGCCGAGTTTTGTGATCCTTGCTATTTAGTTATTTATAGAACTGAGGAAAGTCGGAAGTTTAGTACCGTGAACCCGTTCGTTATTCAGAAGGGTTTAGATAGTATTGCTGGTCCTGTGAAGTCATGTACTAGATCTTGCAATAGCATGCTCCTAGTCGAAGCAGTTTCTCCGACACCGGCTGCTAAAATCTTGAAAGCCAATATGCTTGCGAGCTATCCGGTGCGCGTTGAATTGCATAGGACTCTGAACTCCTCGTGTGGTGTTGTAAACACCAGCGCATTGGATGTTATGTCCAATGAGGAGATTCAGGAAAACTTGGCAGAACAATGTGTGACTAATGTATATCGAGTTCACCACAAAGAACTAGGTGAACTAGTGCCCACTCGTACCCTGTTTCTTACCTTTGATCGGGTAAAACTCCCGCAAAGGATTAAGGCAGGGTATGAAGCTATTGAAGTGAGGCAGTACATACCCAATTCACTGAGGTGTTATAAATGCTAGCGCTTTGGCCACACAAGTGATTCGTGTAATGGAGTTGCCACTTGCGTTGCCTGCGGGGAAGTCAAGCATGACAATGCATGCACTTCACCCGCAACGTGTGTTAACTGCAGTGGTAATCATTCATCAAACTCCAGAGAATGTCCCCGTTTTATGGAGGAGAAGACGATCCAAGAGATCCGGGTAAGAGAGAGGGTGTCCTTCGTGGAAGCCCGGAAACTCTTGCGTATTCGCCAACCTTCTGTACCTAGGACCGTTACTCATAGTGCAGTTGCAGCTAAGCCGGTACCTAAACGTGAAATCGCAACACAAACCAGCGAAATAAACGGGGAACTAATATCCGAAAGTTCAATTACACCAAGATCACAGCCAAAGCAACAAACACCAGCACGAACAACAGTGTGCGCGCCGACCAAGTCCAGTCCTAAGAAGAAGGATTCAGCCAAGTCACCGCCGAAAGCATCTACTTCAAGATAATGTGAACCGGTAATATGCAATATATCGCCAAGGAAATTTAAGACCTCTTATGACAGAACAGACTTCCTTAACTAAAATCGTAAGACAAATGAAAGGAAAGATAGCCAGCACAAAAGTCCGCGAACATCTCCGTCAACATCTGAGGAGTCGTCTGGAGAGGACGCCGATCTATTTTCGCCGGTTGCAGTTTCCGATCCTGTCGAGAGACTGGATTCGAAGTTACCAGTGCGGAAGCCGTCCTCCTTCATTGGGGATGTGGAACGTGTAGATCCTGTAGATCCAAACGACAGTGAGGAAAAGGCAGGAAAAGCCCGCTGAAAGTGCTAGCTCAGCCCCAAATAAAAGGAATAAATTGATTCGACCATCAAAGGACAGGTAGCTTTTGTTATGGTAAGTTATTGAAAGTAATTTTTATGCCTTTTGGTATTTTATTGGTAACTATAGCTTTTTATTAGTATTTTACTTATTTTATTTATGTTATTGTCTTTTTGTTTTGATCTGTTTTTTAAATTTTGAATAATTTATATCTGGCTATTGCCATGAATTAGCTTTTTTGTAAGGGCGCTGCAGTTGAGCGCACTTATATACAAATCAATCAGTCAATCATCTAGGGTTGTAGACCTAATTCCCTCAGAATTCTACACAATATTCTACCAAAGGTGAGCGCTTTTATTAAAGAAGAATTTTATGAACCTGATGTCTGTTTGGCTTCTTATACACAACGTACATCATTTTGAACTCCGTCGCTTTAAGCGGAAATGTATACAAGCTCCATGTTGATTTTAAAGCCTTCAAGCTGAACATATGAAGGAAAGGAAAAGTGACAAGGGAATGCAATCCTTGTTTGCTCTCACTGATGTTTCTATAGAAGTAACATTTTCATTTCCTCGAATAATACCTCATCGATATTAATGTTTATTTTGGGGAACAGTTGCGTGGTACTCGATGCAAACACACAAGAACAAACACGCCACAGAACCTTCTTCTGCTCTGAAAAGCACAAATAGAATATGGATCTTGAATCTTACATAATGCTAGAGGAAGGTCTATTTTAAAATGAGAGTTGCATGTATGGTGCAAATGTGCACTCTCCATGAAGGTCAGGGGTTGTCATCCTTCGCGTGCATTCTGAACAAATTTGTACCTGTAAGTCGAATTCATAATGTGACTTTGTGGGTTCGTAGATTTAAAAATCCAATTTGCAGAAATACTAAATGTTCTTTATTTCCGTGGCGATACACTGTTCACTTCTCACGTAACAAAATTACATCACATATACAACACAATTTTCCAAGGTTGATGACAATAACAAACAGGTTCAGTTTAAAACATCAGCTCTCATTACAACACTCTCAGCTGTTCTCTGCTCGCCTCACTGTTTTTACAACTGTCCGCTGGCGTGTTACAATCTCTTGTATATCTCATTCATAACTCGATTGTTATTTTTTATGTTTTATTGTTATTCTTTTTATTGACGGGAACGGGCACAGAATAAGTCCTTTAGAAAATTTCTGGTTTTATTGTCTTGTACTATGGGACAATAGGAAGGGTATTGAATCTGCATTTGTTCCAAGTGATAAATGTATGGCTCCAGAGAACACAAGGTTTTCTTCCGTATATAGGTCCAGCTCTGCTCCTTTAAGAATATACGTAAGTGCTTTCCTAGCACAGTGTGTCCTCGCCGTACTTTCAGCAGCCAATGTAATGTACCAGCAACCAACCACACTGCAAAATTATGAAATTCCGTGTGTTTGAAGTGAAACCCCAGTTGTACCAACTGTGGTACCGAACGTAAGCATTCCTCTGGACGAAGTTCATGTAATGCGTTGCGGAGGGAGGTCCAAATTAAGTCAGTCCGCTGACAGTTGTACAAGCGATGCTCAAGTGTATCATCTTCCACGCATATGCCACAGGTCTTCTAATTTACTCTCCCGTGACGCCATATCTTTCCTGCAGTTGGAACCGTTTCATTAACAACTTCAAAAACAGTTTGTCTCCAATCGACGGAACATTTCAAATCCCGGCTGTATTTTGTTTCCGCATTAGGACGCTGAATATCTGGCTCCATCAAGTGACGGTAGAGGTTCTTGGTGGTCAGAAACTTCTCCAGTGTCTCCCCGGAATTTTCAGGAGCACGAAGCTTGGCGACCAAACGTTGAAATTTCCCTGTCGGTCTCGCCTCGGTATGTAACTGGCTATACGAAAACTTCTTGTCAATCGGAGACTCACTGTCAAGTCTGGCGCCAGACACTTGTTATCGACATCCACCAGACCACAACCACCTTTCTTTAGAGGAAGACTCAATTGCGGGAGAGCTACTTGTATGCTTTCCCCGTCCACAGGAGGTATCCAAGCAGGTTTTCAAAACGTTGGGTGAACTGCTTAGGAAGCGGCAAAATCTACGCCACATACCAGTTTACTCAGGGCATAGCTATAAATGTACCAGACGCGTTGCACCAACGTTAGATCTCGAGAGCGATCTTCATGTAAGTTGAAACGTAGCGCGTTGAGCCTCTGAGTCCAATTAAGAGAAATCACCTCTGTTATGGTAGAGGTAAATATAACCCCTAGTATAGTGGTCTGTGTAACCACCTTCATATGCAGCAGTGTTGGTGGATGTTTACAGGTGCCAAGCGGAAGGATTTCTGACTTTTGGGCGTTGAGCTGAGCTCCCGAAATGCGACTGTAAGTCACAATCGCCGTCAGATGCAGTACTGTTGTAGCGAATCACAGGCGAGTGGCGATGCCTACTCCGAACTAGCTTATTCTGGCTTTGTATCAATGCAGAAATATTAATAATTTATTAACAGCTTAGAATTTGTCAGATATAAAGAGAATCGCCGGCCAAGCATGCACGAAAAAAGAGTAATCTTAGCTTAAGTATTTGGGTATTTACACGCAATTATATAATACACGAATTTGGTCAGAAAAGAAGCAACCTTGAACTGTCAGAGGGTTATCATAGCATTTGTAACTCTCTTGTTACGCTTCCACTTTATCTTAGTGCATCCCCACGGGACAAAACAGCTACGAGGTCTGTTCAAAAAGTATCGCGAATTTTGAATTTTCGCATGCTACGTATATTCGATGTTCGATTGTTTTGTAGCGTTATGTTGGCAATTATGTCCCTCAATTATGTTGACAAGCTCGGCCACTTTTGGGTGGTGCGGGTTTTAAGTCCAGGTATAGAACAGGTGTCCGTCAGCATTCTGAGGAATTTGAGGATTTACAATGGGTAGTGAATCCCGGTGAAGAATGCAAATATTCCGGCTGGGGGTGTCGAGATGCTACACACATCTCCTCGCCGTGTCAGTTAAATAATCGCTCATCTGTCTTGCGTATGTGGACGTGAAGTCGGCAGTCGGTTTGGTAGGCTCAGGCACAATTTGGTTCCGTTACATCGTGGACTGTTATTTATTTTAATAGGTAAACTTTTGAACTGAAACATTTATTTTCTTTTATTGTTACAAATTTAAAAGTATATTTCGGGTTATTTTAGCTCATTATGCATTTAGATAAAAGGTAGATGAAAGAAATTTCTTGTTAGATCAGGGGAAGATAAATAGTGGCGGTATGACGTCAGCTCTAACCATCAAATATGCCCCCGAGCGAAAGGCAGGTTAGCCTGTGACATCATCGCCCTGATTTCTGCTGCCCAAGAGGAAGGAAACAGAGTTCCCGACAGCGTAGGAAAGACAGGAAGCGTATCAGGTATTAATAATATGTACAACTTACATCTTGCGTGTTGTAATATTAATGCTGGCTGCTTTAACTACACAATTGGTATTTATAATTACAATTTAGCTCTGTGCTATGAGAAAATATATAAAACTTCAAATTGTAGTTTATCTGAAGGTCAGGTATGTTATAAAGTAAATAAAATAAAACAAAGTAATTTTCTCTGCAAATAAGAGGAGACCCATTCAGAATAAAATTATGTGGCCATTTTCCGACACTTTGTTTTTCGTTTTTCTTTATCTAGTTTATCAATGTCATATGTAATGTCTGGGAAATTTGTAATCGAAGGCGGCATGTTTGATTGTGATACGACAAGGTACTTCGGGGTTTCGACTTAGCTAATTTCATAACACAAAAAAGAAATGTTCGTACACGTATGTCGGGCCAAACATACAAAATGTTACACAAATAAATAAAACCTCGGAAATCTGGTTTGGACGACATTCTTGTAAAAATCAGCCAAGTCTTTCTTGTGTGTATATTTGTTCTTCAGTAAATCGTCACATTGTAAATTTAACAGTTCCATTTGGTACGTGGCAGCTACATTGTTGTCATCGAGTGCCCTACACCTGATTGAACCCCCAGATTCCGTACTCACAGTGCCATCTATATAGGCAACTAGGTACTACATGGCTCTTGCCTGACGTCACACGCACTGCAGGCCTCGCTCCCAGCTGAAATACGTTACAACTCTGAATCTGTCTTCCTCTGTGATAGATACACCCCGCAACGCTAACTTTCTACTTCAGTTTAAAAAGTAGCTTCAAGTATAGAACTACATTTAATGTTATGACAGACCTGACTTTATCGTTGAGCATGATTTTTCTGCTGTCATGGAAATTGTGCTGTTGTCAGACAGCTTCTGATTCTTGTTTATTTTAACAAACCTGTTAAACTTAATCTACCTCAGGTTTAAAGTGTTTTGCTGTGCTCTTTTCACCTGATATTTTACCGTCATTTCGTATGATTGATCTTAACACTATATACGCATTTACAGTTCAACTGTTAATTATATAATGAGATATTAAAGCCCTATAAACAACAATCCCGTCAGGTATCTTCTCGTAATACAAAGAGCAAAACAGAAATGTTTAATATTAATTTAAATGCCACATTATTCAGAAGTACTGGCTGACAGGAATGTTCATGGAGTGGAAAAGTCTCGTATACATTTAAAAGGATATTCAGTGTTAAAGGTACAATTATATCTAAAATGGGGATAATAGTATTTCAAATCAATTCACAATTTTTTTCGTTTATGATTTGTTTCTGCCCTATTTAAATATAAGCATTCTTTCATGTAGTTTCAAAATTAAATTTATTTTCTGAGATAAGTTAAATTATAATCCTTCGTTATCTTATCCAAGTTAAACTATTAATGAGAGCAATCCGTTATATATCGAGTAATTTACGAAAATTGTGTAGTTGTCCAGGGGCGGCTCCTCCTTGCGTCCTGCAGTGCTGCAGCACGCTCTTTTATATTTTATAAATCACAATGTAGAAATTTTAAAAGATCATTTAAATAAGAATGCATTATTATAAGTGTAAGAAATCGAGTACCACCAATAATGAACTCAATGTATGGAAAACACCTGCGCAACTAATGGAATGCAGCCCGTCTCGGTAGAGTGGTAGTAGCATGTCTGCCTCACGTTCAAGAGGTGCTGAATTCCAATCTAGGTTAGGGCGAATTACCTGGATAAGGTTTTTTCCGGGATTTTCCCTTATCCTGATAGACGAATATCGGGTAACTTTAAGTTTTATGGAACCCGGACTCATTTGAGCATCATTTCACCCATTTCATCCATCGCCCGATATGACTTAACGTTGGAGGACCTAAATTACAATAAATAATAATAATAATAATAATAATAATAATAATAATAATAATAATAATAATAATAATAATAATAATAATAATAATAATAATAATAATAATAATAATAATAATAATAATAATAATAATAATAATAATAATAATAATAATAATAATAATAATAATAATAATAATAATAATAATAATAATAATAATAATAATAATAATAATAATAATAATAATAATAATAATAATAATAATAATAATAATAATAATAATAATAATAATAATAATAATAATAATAATAATAATAATAATAATAATAATAATAATAATAATAATAATGGAATGCATCCTTAACTTCTACGTGCTGAGAGCCAGCAAGCTCGGTAATCAGTATTGCGCATGCGTACAACCTTCCCCTCTTGCCTATCTGATGTCCTAAATTCCCTAGACTTCCATCGTAAATGCGTGCTGCATCTGGGTGCTGCGCGGTGATCATTCCCTGCACGATGAAGTAGGACAACCAGCACTCATAGTTACACCTGTAGAACCTGAATATGCATTGAATATCATTTATTAATCTATCATTGCTTTATATTTTAATTTTATAAACTTCTTCCATCCTTACGTAAACAGATCCAATACCTAATGGTTGTTCAATCGCAGGACAGATTGTTTGTGATGCACCTATAATGTTGGCATGATACTCCATTCCGCGACCATAGCGAGAATCCCCCATAACAAGTGCATGTGGTTCGCATGCTCGCATTGTATACAAGTATTCTTTTGTGTAATGTTATTTAATGGAACTTCTGGAAACTTCCTTTTCAAGGAGAGCATTAGAAGAAAGGCTTAGTATAAAATGTTAGGGAGACCAACATCCGATATAAAAATTTAGCAAAAAGCGAAAGGAAGTATAAATTCTGTTTATACCATGAAACATCGGCACATAGACTTCATTTTTCGAAACTAGGTGAGTTGCATGGACTTCTTCCAGCAGCACGCTGTCACTTTTCGGCACGAGCCGCCACTGCTGTTGTCCCTTCTAGAACTTAGAATGATTACAGTTTAAGCGCAGAGGTTCTACTCCCATCAGTCCTGGACCCGTAGGACCAAGGACCCGGGCCTTCTTCTACCCGGGAGCGATGGATAACTCCAGGGCTCTTTCCATAGGGCAATATCTGATTTCTTAAACCGCCCCCCCCCCCGTCTGAGCACAACTTCAAGACGGGATGGAAGTGGATACGCCACTTACGCGCGTCAACCCCGCAGGGAAGACTACCGAAAACCTCGGTGGGACCGAAGGTGATCTAGCACACCCTCTACTAGCTCTGCAGGCTACTGCCCGGGACTTATAAGGCAACCCTCTACCCTCTCAGGGCGGCCTTAGCCTGGCCGGAGGTACCCAATTCCCCGTGGGTGTCGGGAACACACCGCCCCCTCGAGTCCAACCCAATCCGAACAACTCCCCTACGGGAGGGGCCCGGCAGTTCGTCCCGAGGTTCCTCTAGTATCACAGGTACCACGAGTGCTAAGAGGAGCTTTTGTCAGGCAGATGGGATTCTTATAGTAAAAATACAGCGAAAAAAAATATTGCATTTTGGCCTTATCCCTCGGGGTCACCATTCCCTAAGAAATAGCTATAAAATTTTAATTTTTAATGGCTGACCTACCTCTGTCTTCCATTCAAATCTCAGCTGTTTTGAGCGAGGTAATGAGCTTTGTCCCGTACAAAGCTACGAGTATCTGTGCCAAAGATGCACTGAAGAAAACTTAAAACCAAGTAAGAAGAGAAAATCGCCCGAAGTAAATCTCCTTTTGTGCACCAGTGATGGGTACGTCCAAGAAAGTGAAAAAGACTGAAAGATTTGAATAGTTTCGTGGGCTTAATACTATTCAATCACCAATCGACTCCTCTCTTGCTAAGTGGCCATCTATTCCAATTCAGACGTTTACGGACACTTCAAATTGTATTTTTCCTATAACTTGAAAGGGTTGAATAGAAATAAGAATTGTTTGGAACGTTTCTCCTGAGCTTCGTCTTATGGACTAGGCTTCTCCAAATTGAATCCCAGTGGCTTGAGTGTTTTCACGCAGACATGCGTGCATTACATTATAGGAAAAGTTTTATGCATGGCCCTCCCTTTCGCTACAACCTGTTGAAACTTTCACTATAAAAGTTGAACCAATCTCGGGAATATCGTTTTACAGTGCAGCCGCATTCGTATACCTTATTTTGTAGCTTGTTAGGAGTTTGAGTGAGGCTACGTGCAGTGAAAAGACGATCGGTGAAAAGTGGCTGGCTGCCAGCTCTTAACAACTGAATGAGAAAGTGTATTCAAAGCAGGCACTGCATGCATAGCAGTTACGAGAATCGCTTACTTGTGCTCGCGAAACACGATTTAAAATATATATTTCAATCTCAATTTTAAATCTGCAAGTAAGTGTTTAAGAATACTTTCAAAAAACCAGAGCAAATTTGTTGATTGAAGGGAATTCGTTAAGGTGCAATATGCAAAAAGTCTCAGCTCTAATGGCAAGGGTATAAATATACCGTCACCGTACTTAGTTTATGGGACGATGTAAACAAAAGCACGTGTGCGTGTACGACATTATTTGGCTGTTTAGCCTTGTAACTTTATGCGGATGAAAAATATAGTTCACATATCATTTCCAAAGACCTTACATCTAATTCAAAATATATAAATAGCCACATTATTACAAATGCAACAGTAAATAGTAATTAATTTGTATTTAATTTGGTATTGTAAGTGTAATTTGTATGTATTAAACAGATTCCACGCTGTACTTGCACGGTTTAAAAGCAAAATGCATCAGTTGTACAATATGGCTACTTCCGTACAATATATAAACGTCACAGCGGGAAGCCGTTAAAAAGTGGTGAAAAAAAACAAATTATATTGAACGTCTTTTGCAGGTTGTGTAAAAACATGCCCGACTTTTGCAATGGAGGACATTAATTTGTCAGGAGGATATACCGATTTCAGCGCGAAGTATTAATGTCCCTCGAAGTGAGGTTGTGAAAACGGACCGCTTTCCACGCCAGGAAAACAACAAAAGAGCAAGAAGCCAGTTATGGAAGCTGAATATGATGAATTTGTTAAAGGTGCTATTCGTCGCAAGGTTCATAGCTTCTTTGAAAGAAACGAGCCACAGCCAATACAAGAGTGCTTCAAGCAGTAAACAATAATCCCGAAGTACTGATATTTACAAAAACGAGCTTCCACACCATTCTTCGGGACGTAGCTCTTTTTAATTGTAATTTACGTCCTCCAACGTTAAGTCAAAACGGACGATGAATGGAATGGGTGAAATGATGCTCAAATGAGCCCAGGGTCCATAGAGCTTAGAGTTACAAAACATTCGTCGTTCAGGATAAGAGAAAACCCCGGAAAAACCTTATCCATGTAACTCACCCTGACCTAGATTCGAACTCGGGACCTCTTGAGCGTGAGGCAGACACTCTACCACCACGCTACTGAGGCGGGCACTTAGCTTTTGAATTTGTGAACATAAACAGAGAAAAGATCATTGTTGAGTGTGAATATACATTGTTGTGGCCAAGGAATTATCAAAGGTAAATTAGGAAGTGAAAGTCTTTTAAGGAATTCGCTCGTTCTCAGACTCCAGTTACACATGTAAAATATTTTGTTTCAGTTGCATGTCAGTAGAACCTTCAAGTCATTGCCGAAGTGGCTACATGCAGTTAGTTAGCACCGTTATTCCACAGAAAAACCTGTGCCTTAATTTTTAATTTAGGTAAAAAATATCAAATATTTGAGTAGCTGTTGTAAGCATTCAGTTACTTTCTAGTTTACAAAAGGAAAAATATATTACACAGTACCCACGCCTTTGCATTTAATCTTAACCTAAAAGTGTTACCGCATAAGCTACTGAAAATATCGAAAGGCAAATCTTTTTTCAGAAGTTCATTGACTCTGCACATGTTTGCAATGATGGAATAAAACAGCACGAATATTCCCTCCAATCACAGTCGCCGGCGGAGATAGATTTTCCCACTTTGCTTACATCTCCTCATAAACTAAGACGGCGCTGGTATAGGTCACACGCTAACTCTTGACAAATGACGTTTTCAAAATGAAAGGTTTGATGCGAGTCACTTACTCAGCTTTATAGAAGCACTAGGACACAACAGAAAGAGCAGTCAGATTTTGAGTACTCTTATGTTTCTGCAAAGCACAACATCGCACTTCTAGTGACGTCAGCCACATTTATTACGCTACCAACCTCCGTTGTTGTTTTCATACATATTTACACTTCTGTTGTGTCTAATTCCCGACATTACCACCTCATTTTCTTCGTTTGATAAGGCATTATTTTCATTATCCTCGTTGCTGCTCCCCATTTCATCTTATTTAATAATGCTAACACTACTTCAATAACGTTATCTTCATCCCAGAATTTCTCTTCCATTTCTCGACATGATGACACGCCTTTTCTCATTCTGTTTGTCCAATTTTCTGAATTATTTGCTTACAATGGACTTAGAGATATTTTAATTTGAATGTTACTTTTGTAGCAGAAATCCATTACCTTAAGTCTCCCAGTATTAGCCCAGTTTGATCCGGTTCGGCCAATATTGGTGACAGCCAATATTTAATCAATCAAATGTCTTTTCTGGGCAGGTTTATTAATTAAAATTAATTTATATGTATAACTTTATTCATGCTGTGCTTATCAAATGCTTAGTTGAGAATATGTAACATGCAATATTAGATATCTGTTTTAATGAATTTGATCCTTGTCTAACAGTGCATCATTATAGGAAGCATTGTCAATTACTAGAATAGATTTAGGAGGTAAATTTCGGGTCAACATAATGCCAAACCACTTGACATAGTTTTCGTGTTCATCTCTTTGTGAAAGTCGACTGTTTTCTGCTGGGATCTGCAGATAAGAGGAGCATCTGGTATGAAGGTGAACCTTACATCTGCATACACTAAGCACTCGCTTCTCTCCGTATACAGATATCAGGAGACCAAAGTTCTGACATCCGACCTACTTTTTGGTAGTATGACTACTATGGATGTAATTTTGTTCTTCGTACACTATTGGGCGTCCCTCAGCTCTGTATTTATTGAGAGAAGTAAAATGTCATCGAGTAGATATCGGATATTAAGGTTTTCAATTAGAATTCGCCTTCCATTTCTGGTTTTTCTTCATTTGAAGCCCATTTTCTTGATTACAAATCGAAGGCTCGTAAGTTTGCGTGGTCTTTCGCTATTTCCTTTCAGCAGAATAATTGTGTATAGTACGTCGAATCACCACTTTAGATAGTCTTCCCAGAAGTCATTGTTTTGGGAACACTGTTTTTTTTTTTTTTTTTTCGGAGAACCAAAAGAACTTCCTTTTCATGCTTCCTTTCTTCTCTCACAATTCTTGAACTAAGATGTGCGAAATCTTGGTAATTGCACCATGATTTCCTTGGACCTTCTGAATGCCTTTAAAATAAGCTGGAGAAAGTCGGTCTTTATTTTTTCTCTTCCTTCATGTAGTCAAAAGCATTAAATATAATTTCTCAACTTTTAACTATGCAGAGCTTTTTCTTTGAGTTTTGGCACTACAGAGCACATAAGGAAGCCACAACACTTTGTTAACAAAGTCATGTTTCTTTGTACTAGCAATCATTAATACTCCATTAACAGCTTTCTTGGATCGCCAATATCAATCAAACAAAATGCAGTGCAAGAGAGGTTTTCGTAGCGCATATGTTGCTACGATGTGCAAGTTTCTCACGTACAAACTAAATTCTGTGCTTGCTAGGCAAATTCTCCAACACACGGGTCACATGGCCTTGCAGAAGTACCAGGCGGGTTTAATTTTAGGCTCAGCGACTACATAAGTGTTATCATAATGTAAGTCATGGAATACTTTGAAATGAATACCAATTACATATATTGTAAACAGGTACAATGAGGAAGTTAAAGTACTTGACTTAGTGATTTAACATGGGAAGTAGGTTCTTCTGTAATACTTTTCTATAACAATTTTTAAAAAATGTTGCAACTATATTTTATAATAGTGAGGCAGAAATGTTAATGTACTACACTTATAAGACGGACTAGAAATATAAAATAAATTATTATATCCCCCATATAGATTCCTAAGCCCATAAACATTATCCTGAAAATGTTTTATGAAGTTTTAATAGCTATGAAAATACTTATAAGATTTAAAACGACAAACATTGGCATTAGGTGAATCCAATAGATCAATTATATATACATAGTTCACCTAGGTCATTAACAATTGTATTGCACTGCAAATTATATGAATTTTTATTCCCATTTTCTTCTATCTCCTTACTGTTATTGTCTGTTGCATGCGCTCCACTATCAACAAACAAATCTAATTCTCAACTTGCGTCATATAAAACATCTGAACAATTTCGCGAGATGAATGCCGTAAAGCAAAACTAAAAGGAATACCAGAAGTGTAGGTATATAGCCACGTAGAAATGGTTGTCTTTCGAAAGAACTGGTCAACATTATTCATTGAAGTGAAGTCTAGATAGCTAATCTCAATAACTGATTTCGGTGCAGGACAAAGACGCCACCTGCCAAACCAAGCAAAAGACCGTGCAGCGCTCAAAGCCCGTACATAGCCTACACTGATCTTACAAAGAAACACTAAAGGTTTGGGAGTAAAATTGGCAGAAAGTAGAGAAGATGATAATAGCTAAATTAATGTTAACAGGAATGTAGGAAAAGAGGGTAAGAAGTATTGGTGAATTCTTATAGAAAGTAAAAAAAAGAAAATGCGCAAGAAATGTAAAGAATATAAGAAAGTAAGATGGGGAAGAATACTTAAAACAATCACCATGACAGTATACCAAGGAGTTGCACCAAAAAGGAGAAACGCAGTCAGCAAACAAATAGCTGACACCAACACAAATAACTATGAAGAAAAGCATCAAAGCTTGTAAAGTATGAGGAAAACTTGCAGTGGCAATTAATCAAGTAAACAAGAACGACAAGAACATAAAAACAATACAAACATCTGAACAGCCACAAAACAACAGTAAGCCTACCAAAGCAACAAAAAAGGAGGAAGCAACAACAGTAGTGCAGAAGCAGCAGCAACAACAGCGCAGCCACTGTAAAAACAAATGAAGACGCTGATACAACAATTAAGAAACCTGATGTAGAATAGCTACCACTACAACTCACACACCAGAAGACAAATGCAAAGCTCGCCAAAGAAATGCACAAATCATCAGAGACCCAATGCAAAAGTCAGAACAAACATTAATGAATTTGAAATGAAAACAGCAGCAGCATTAACCACCATTGAAAGCAGAACTTCATAGCATGACCAAGAACCTATAAGACAACTATAGACACCATCCTTGAGCCCATCCTAACAACTGAACTAGGAAGTCAACATTAAACTGCACACTGTCATAAGACGTAAGCACTGTAACTCGCATGAGTTACTCAAAATGCTTCATAAGATGTGACAAAAACCCGATTGCAACCATCAATCTACAAATCATCAAAACAAACCCACAACCCACTACGTTCATCTCCATGATTAAGACACATCCAAGAAAAACATGACGACCCCAAAGAACACCCTAAACTCTGACATAAAGAACATGACAAAGACTTACTGAAAACACCAAGTATACAGACCAAGACATCTGCATCAGAACACTGAATACGAAGAGATCATCGAATACTAACGAGAGGGACTATAGGAACATCAACCTACTTTTCATAATAACTACAAATACAACTTGAACGTCCACCTCTACTGATAGATACCAATCTATTAATGAAACAGAAGAAAAATAAACAATCCCTTAATAAAGAAAAGCCTGCCATCACAAAAAAGAGCCTCTTCCTCACTCAAAAAATCAATATATTTTGGCTGAAGAGAGCAAAAGTAAGCCCTGAAGCAGCCCTGAGTGTGCATACACCCAAAAACCCCTACTAGTAGTGGAAGAATGGGGCTAATTAATAAGGAGACATGAAGGTCAAGAGCTACCTGGCAGAGTAGAAGATCAGGGTATCATGTAAGCCAAGGTAGCAACAAGGTAAAGACAAATGTAGCCTAAAGTTGTAAACTGTATAATTTTGTAATACGCACAATAAATAATTCATTTAATAGACTAAATTGGCGCAACTGATTGAGGAGGTAGAGAATCCTGATTCGTTGCCTTGGCTGTATGCATGCACGAGTAAGTACCTACAGGAATATTTTGTCTGAATGGCACCCAATATAAATATATTTAGAGTAACTTGAACATTAGCCACATTTAATATATTTAATCTTAATCAGAACGGTTGTAGAGAATAAATATTCCCTAGAAAAATGAATCAAAATAGGTATATCAACATTTAATGAACATGTGGTAACACTTAGAAACTACCTAAGGATAATAATGCAGAAGGTACATCGCGTGCCATATCTTGCGAGAAAAAGTTTTTAAGAGGCAATATAGCTCTTACTTTGTCACTTACTGAAATACATCCTAAAACAGGATATTAAAACATACATAAATAGAAGTTCTGCACATTCACAGAAGCTAAAGATACGCTTTCATTCCATTCCTGAATCTTCAAAATCTTAGTTTCTCACACTTCGATATAATATATCGCACCGCTATCACCGCACATGTCGAAAATAATATAGTGTGATGTATCGCATACTTGCAATTATATTATATATCATGTTAAATCACATCAGGTATATAGTAACCTGTCATATCTAACGAAATTACTTCATGTCACGCGCGGATAATCAGGTCACCATGCATAATCATATTAAATCATGATGTAAAGGCAAATTCGATCATAGACTGATATAGAACTTGGTTGCTGTAGTATCTTAAAGTTGATAGAACCGTCCTACTCCGGGCGAATTTACCCCTAGGGAGAGGGGTGGAAAGGGATTTTATCGATATTTCTGATTATCCCCAAAGGATTGTTTGATCCCGTTTGATGAATAAATAAGTGAACTATTACTCGACTAATAAATCGGACAGCTGCAAGGTTGCTGTTCAGTGTAAAACTACACATTCCGTCCTAACAGAGGTGACTTTGTGCGTACTTAGATAGCAAATCCAAGCAATATGGAGCGCTATACGAACGCCGAAATGACAGATATAGGTTTGATGGATGTAAGAGCTGATGGGAGTTTAACGAACGCTCGATTAATTTAGTTTTATTAAAAATATGAATTGTAAAAATAGTTACATCAATTATAATATGTATTTAACTTCAGAGCACTTTATGATCTTAATTGTACAATACTTTCAAACACTTGCTGTAAATATCAGCAGCTTCCTTTTCAGTTATAAATGCTTTATTTAGTATTATCAAACATGTGAAATAAAATGCTCATCTCATTACATAAGGCATTTATTTTTAGTTAATTTATCTAAAATTATTTTAAGTTGTTTTCTGTTCTGTTTATCATTTAATGCTTCCATCCTCAATCTCACTAACATTAACTTCCCTCTAAAATGTGTAATTTGCATATGTACACCAGCTTTTTTGCCGTGATGGACTGTTATAACGAAATTATGGAACACTTAACACTAATAAGCAATAATTAAGCAAAAGTTTCTTTATTGCGGTTTCATAGGCCAAAGAAATTCTTAATAGTAGTAGGCAAGCTACTGCGGAGTATGTCGATATGCTTACAAACAGTTACAGCACGCGGCACGGCATGTGACCTATACCTGCGAACTCCAACAGCGTGAGGCACGCGACGTTGTTCCTGTCACTGCCTAATCCATACTCATTTTGGAGCATTTTGTGCTGCTCTGTTGGCAGTAAAAACTATATGTGTCACATAGAATCTGAGCAACTACTTTTAAATGTTTGGTGTCGTTTTGAAATATCCTGCATGTTCATTGAACTGGTCGAGGTCAGAGCTTGATTTTAAAATGTGAGTGTATGACCGTATAAATGTATTATTCTCTTCATGTCCCATTACTACTTCGTGTTTAGGTGATGAGGACGATGACGATGACGATGACGATGATGACGAGGACGAGGACGAGGACGATGACGATGACGATGACGATGACGATGACGATGACGATGACGATGACGATGACGATGACGATGACGATGACGATGACGCCGATAGTTGGCCCTGCAGGTCATGTAGCCCTTTGGCCTCCCTTCGTGTTTAGGTACTGCGGCCTAAAATTGCGATTAAAGTAGGTTTTACCAGTTTTTCTAATTAACTCCTCTCTTAAGCCTTTAAAATGTATTTCTCCTTCTGTAAATCATATTACTTTGGTATTATCATGTGTTTTAATTGCGGATGGCTCCTCGGTACTTGCGATACCTAGATAGTCACGATACTTGCATGATATAGACATCGAACGATGCTGCATAACATTTTCTCGATACTTTTTCCATGCTTCAGTGTGAGGCAGTCCGGCCCGTAGCTAACCACGTCGAGCTCTCCCTTGTGCTCAACGCCTCACAATTAAGGATCGGTGGCGTGAGGAGTTTAAGGAAAGGGAGATTGTAATCGGTTCGAGGTGATTTGTAGCTCCCGCATGATAATTCTCATCTATACTTCAGGAGTGGGTGCGTCCTGACTGGTTGTGGATTAATGATGGCACCTCAGATCTGGTAGACAGAAATTTATTGTAGTCCTTAGGCACCTACGCTGGCCACCGTAAAGTCGTCGTCGGTGTGGTTGCTGTGTTTAGCGTCACTGTCAATATTGTGATGTGAATCACGGCGGCAGTAGCACTGCGTAGTCGAATTGGATATATTTATCGTCTTCCCTATATATTACTCTTTGTGCTAACTCTCACTGGAGAGATTGTTAAATATTGCACTTTGTCTCTGTGCATGACGCGGAAGTATACTTCTTAGGTGGCGCCGAATACGCGTCCGTCTCATGCAGAACTAAGGACCGAAGTGTTCTTACTAGCCAAAACCTACTTTCCGCCATCACTTTGAATTACCCCCATTCTAGGTATTTCTCGGAGTTTGCAAAAAAACATGAAGAAATATCAATTTTCTATTGGCTCTTAACTATCCCCACTTGAGATCGGTGTTGAGAATTTCCAGTTTCGGACCTAACATCAGAGACGCTTACTCTAACGATCCGCATGCAAAAGTTTATGCTAGGACATGTGCTCTGCGCGACGGTCAAAATCTTATAGCCTGTTGTCAGAAGCACGCATGGGATTTTAACAATGTGTTGGTTTCCGACTGGGAGGCACCAAATTTTCCTTGAGGGCAAAACAGACAATAGAGTAGGATTGTTTGTTTACAGGGATTGCAAAGGGAGTTTACAGACCTTCGTAGAGTGGCCTTGTGACTGTGACGGTCTCCGGAGTATATGCTAGCATTATGACATATGTCTATTCTGGTATACGTCATTTATTTATATTTGTAAATCTATCATTTATTTATATTTATTCGTTTGTGTCAATGTCTTTCTGATATCAGGTTACATGTTGTCTCAGTGTTCTTAGGTGACAGGGGCTGCGTCAGGTAGTGATTCTGCGATTTTTATTTTATTTTAAAATCTCAAAATATTAGTAGTTCTAAAAGTATAATATTGCAAAACCTGAGAAATTGCTAGGAATGTGGTACCTGTAGGGTAACATTACGCAAGGAAATAATCGTATGTCAAATTCAGTGTCTGTTAACAGTTCCCAAGAAGAAATCACTGCATATCTCAACGACGATTTGTCACTTTCTCCTTATAGTGCACTGGATTAATAGAAAACAAATTAAAAATTTACAGAACTAAAAATCTAACCGTTTAATATTTGTTTATTCCAGTATCAACAGTCTTCTCTGTAAGACTATTTATCATAGCAGGACTCAATTGTGATAGAAAAAGAAGTAGACTTTGTACCCCTGAAGCAAAATTTCTACATTGGAAGCACAATTCTTTCTCTTCTCGTGTGAGTTTTTGTGGCTATCAGTTTCTTCTGGTCACCAACTGTATCAACTTATTTTAAATAAGAATCATGGGATCTCTTGTTTTCAGGTGTAGTTCAGAGTGAAATAAATGCAATTTTGGAGAAGTCCAATTTTGTAACAAATAATTTAATTGTATTATCAGGATCGCATTTTACTTGAACTTTCTTTCCTAGTCAATAATTGCAGGTTACCTCCATCATATCGATGTTTTTTTTTTTTTTTTTTTTTTTTTGTTTTTTTTTTTTTTTTCAATTTACGTCCTCTAACGTTAAGTCATATCGGACGATGGATGAAATTGATAAAATGATACTCAAAAGAATCCAGAGTCCATGGATATTAGAGTTTCCCGACATTCGTCTTGAAGGTTAAGGGAAAACCCCGGAAGAGAACCTTATCCAGGTAACTCATCCTAACCGAGATTCGAACTCGGGACCTCTTGAACGTGAGACAGCACATCGATAAATTATTACTTCTGTAATAAAAAATCCATTAATTACATAAAACTCCTTACTCCTGCACGTATATTCATCACTAACAAGATTACGGAACACACATCTCCTTATAAAGATTATTGATTTTCCATCACTATGCGAAACTTTTCCTCTTTTCACATCAAGCAAGGTTATTGATTTTCTTTTCCCCAGCAACCGTTCCTCATTTTTTATATTGTCCTTACATGTCCCACTAATACTCAGATCAGAAAACAAAACTCATTTCAAACAAAAACTCCCGTTAAGAGTGAAAACGCTAGTATTTTTCAACAAAAACTTATAAAAGTGGACTGTTTTGCTTTTAAATGTTTAATGTTGAGTTTAAAAATAAAAACACTTATTTTATGTCTCATTAAAGATGTACACCTATTTAATTTTATTGTCATTACATACTTCTCCCAACATTATATTTTGTGTTGAAGCTAGAAATTGAAGTTACGATATCGAGTATCAAAATTTCTGTATCGTGAAAAATATGGAGATTCGAGAATCTATAAATGCTGGTATCGACCCAACCGTAGTTTCAATATAACAATCCATATAAACTTTGGTGGAAATTATTTTATGGCATACTTCCTTGTAAACATGCTGTGTTCACATTATACTTAAGCGAAAACCAATCTTTAAAGAGCTCCTCGCCATGTGATGACTTAAAATTTAATTATCTTGCACAGTAATTTATAAAAAACGAATAACGACTTCCCATTTGGGAAAAGTACAGAAATTTGAAACTTCAAACGAATAACAAATATATCCTCAAAATGGTTAACTCTACCAAAAATGTTTTGACACGTCCTGTATTTTAAGAAGATTTACTTTCCTGTGCAGTAAGTCTGTGTCTGTCACAGTTTACCAATTATGCAAAACTAATTCCTAATGAAGAGAAGTTCCGAAGCTATTCCTATAAAACTGAAAATGTGAATTTGAAAACTGCTTAGGGTTTATCGCAATAATGCTTTTGTGAAAAAAGAATTAATTAACAGTATATTTTAAGAGTAGTTAAAAAAATAAGCATTATAAAATGTTAGTTGACAAAGAGGCGGTTTGCCAATATAACTCATTGGATTGTTCTATAAAGGTTGTCACGGCAACAGGCATAAAAGTTTCGGCACAAATAAGAAAACAGTCGGCGGATAAAGTTTCATGGTATTAATGAGCCTTGCTAAGCAGTTAATGATAGCGCGGCTATTGTAAACAAGCGCCGGCAAGCAAAAGATAACTGAGGTAAAGGACTTGCCGGCATATATTAAGTTACGCTTCTAGAATGTGATAGAATATTTGGTTTCTTTATTCTTCTGGAAATTTCTGGACTGATAGAGATTGTTCGGGTTCTGGCTTATTGTAGAACAATTTAGAGTTACATATTAGGTATTTAAGGACGTGACGGCTCGCAAAGTTAGTTGCTGTAAAACAGTGAGTTGCAAACAGAGTAAGCAGAGAACAGCTGAGAGTGCTGTTGTTGAAAAGACAGTTGTGTTGTTGTAACGAGAGATAATGTAATCAGCTGTCACGGTTTGTTACTGTCATCGACCTTGGAAGATCGTGTTATTATGTGATGTAATGTTGTTACGTGAGAACTGAAAGGTAATAAAGGAGATTTTTAAATTCTGCAACTCAGCCTTTTAATTCTACAAACCCACAAAGTCACAACATTTTATATGAAATGTTCGTCGGAAAGGTGCTACTTTTAATAATAATTAAGTACAAAAGATAATTGAGTATTGTTTTAAATTGCCAGCACAACACAGTATTTCTTACAATATTAAGAGAAGTACTTAAACACCTTAATGCATGTAATTTTGATTTATTGTAACAAGAATAAAAAGTTTATATTTATTGTGTAGTGGTATATTTGCTTGGCTATGCAGTTTGTTTACTATCGGGTGATCCATAGGACATACGTGCAACTTTAGGATATTATAATACATAATTGGGAGATTACATTACACTATTTACATCTCAGAGAAAATGTTGGAAGTATCCTCCACCAGCATCTATACATGTTTGCACTCGTCTCACCATATTCTCTGAAGTATTACGGAGATGATATCGAATTGAGTGAAGGTTATTTCCAGCAAGATGGAGCTATGTGCCATATATCCAATGACACCTTGGAACTTGTAACCAGTTTCCTGATAATGGAATAATCTCAAATGGTCTGTGGCCCCCCAAATACCCTGACCTAACCTCACCGGATTTTTTCTTGTGGAAGTATCTAAAATAGAGGACAACTGATGTTCTCAATGAATCCATTCGAACCGAAATAAGTAACATTGGCGAGGATACTCTCTGTAAAGCTTCAGAGAATATGGTGAGACGAGTGCAAACATGTATAGATGCTGATGGAGGACATTACCAAAATTTTCTCTGAGATGTAAATAGTGTAATATAATTTCCCAATTGTGTATTATATTCTTCCAACGTTGCACGTGTGTCAAAAGTTATGACCTATTGAAATGGTTCAGGTTTATATGGATCGCACTATACTATGTGTAAGCAGTCCCTTCATGCAGCTCTGACATTTCGAATACCATTTACTACATGAATGCAAGGGAAGAGAAACTAAACAGTTAAGGAACAAGTGGATTGGACATCGGAAGTGCAGTCCAGTAAAGAAACCTTCGATTCATTGGAAGCCCTCTGTAACATTTTCAGCGATTTGGCCCACGAAATACCATTTACAGTTCAAAATTTGAAACAGATCCTTTGTTCAATATTTTTATTCATTTAAAATCGCAACAAACCTTTGAGATGCACTAACACAATGGTGCCCTGTAAACAAATTTGATGACAGATGACAATCAAACTCCGCTTGCGCATAGAGGAAAGATGTACTAACTTAGCGACAACAGTAATTTCTAAAATAGAAGCAGATCTTGAATCAATCGCCTCCAGAAAAGTTACATATTGTGACTTTGTGAGTTCATGAAATTAAAAGTCCAATTGCACAAACTAAAAATGTTCTTTATTTCCACCGAATTACAGTTGGAACACTTGTACGTAATGCACACAATTACAATTCGTCAGTTCGTCTGTCACAGGTCTACTGCACGCTCACAATCACGCACAACTCCTCTGATATACGTACACTATCTTCCAGTCCGTTTGCTCCTTCGGCGCTCCTCACAGCTGCTCGGCAAGAACTGAACTGACTCGCCAACTACAGCCCCTTTTTATAGGAATATCGCTGTTTCGGGAAGTCTCGCGTTTCAGTGAATCACCCTGAAAGTTCTAGACGGCAGGGGGAGGGGAAAGAGACGGCCAGCGATGTTTTTCCAACCATCCCTTTGTTAGCGCTGTAAGACAAATGGATAGGCGTGGTCGAATGCCTCCCGGCCCTCACCCAGCCATCAGTTGGTCGCGCCTTCCGATAATTTGGTGACAATATGGTAAGGAAAGGGGACACTAGTTATTCCCCTGTCTGTCCCTTAGCAGGAAGGAGCAGGTGATTATCTCACGTCTCCGCATTGGTCATACAATATTAACCCACTCATACCTCTTTAGCAAAGGCCAGCCACCGCAACACCCGCCTCACAGTAAACCATCTCCTCACAGAATGTAAGGAAGACGCTTCACGACAGCTTCATCACATCACTGGAGACTTATCCACCATTCTGAACACGCCATCCAACTACAAACGCGTACTGTTATTCCTCAAAAGTACAAAATTGTATAGGAAAATATAATTCTAAGGATACAAATTTAGGATATACATAAGTTATTGTGCAACAAATTGATTGGCTAAATACTACTGTTCAACTTATTGTTATTCGGAAATTTATCCTTATGATTTATAGGTATTGAATACCTTTGTGATATTGATTTGTTAGTTATTGTTTTCATCTTTTTGTTTAAATAATTGTAACGAATTGATTGTGTGTACATATATAATTGAAATTTTCTAGTGCCATGCCTAATCTTTGCACTCTCGTCACCTAACCTACTTAACTTCTCCTAACTAGTTGACAACCAGCCCTCGCTAATTACCCTAGTAAATAATATCCCGAGCCAAAGTGTATACATAATTAACTGCCAAGGCTAAAATCCCGTAGCATTCAATGAATGAAGAAACGTTCATATTTGATTTTATTATAAACATCGATTTTTCCAACTGATCTATAATTTCTGTACTAATGTAGGGATCCTGCCCTCTGCAATGACGTCGTTCCTTGAGGCGGCTGCCCTCTCCTCTCGCCTCATCCTTCCAGGAAGGCCCCTCGGGTATGGTGCCGAGTACCACCGGTAAAATCACAAAGATTTCAGTTTCAAGAGTGACGCACACAACACTTTGGTATCAGAAAGAAACATTCTAAACGTAAGCATTTTCCAGTTATGAGGACTGAGGACGTCAGGGAACAAGATCCGACGAGATCTGAACTGCATAGCCTTCTCGCTCTGCGAAAAGCAGCTGCTGGGACACATGGTATATTGTAACGTTGTTTTTTGTGGTGCCAGGCCTTTCTGTGTACGTTATGGCAAAGCAGTGATGTCGGAGCAACGGAAATAACCAAGTTTACTAAACTTCACATTTGGTGTTGGGTCGCGTCTGGAAACATGAAATTGGGACTTGAAAAGTTTTTCCACACCAGCGCCGCTCCCATCTTTATTTCTTTATTGGTTCATTTTGCTTGAAGCAAATGTCTGACCTAGATACTCGTGCTCCACTACCTTCCTAGGCTTCTGGATACTGATCATTCTATGAAATGTTTTTATAGCGAGCTTTTCAGAGCTTAGAAGCATTTGTTTACTCAATACTAGACCAGTAAAAATTAAGTTTTAGTTCTTTGCGTTCTATTTTGAAATACACTGCTCTAATGCTAGTTAAAATGTTTTAATTCCTACAGTCGTAACAATCACAGTTTTACTCATTACAAAACATTGCCTCTTCCATTGTTCTCGTTTTTGCAGCTTTCCTCTCCATCCCATACAGCGAGATGGCACTGCTGTAACCTGCGAGGTTTTAGTAAAATGGCAAAACCAACCTTAAGTATTCATATTTCATAAAATAGGATGCAATTTCATGACACTTAGGACTAGAATTACTACGGAGGGAAATTGGCACTGTGACCAGTCTTGATCTATTGAACCTATGCCCCCAAGTGGGGCAACCTCGGGAGGAAATATGAGGCGAGAGGAGACAGAGGGTGGCCGTCCTAAGGAGTCACGACAGTGCAGAAGCAAGGGTACCTACATTTAACTTCGATGGAAACTTCCGCCGGTAGCCAGGACAACGGACATCCGGACTGTTCAGAAACACGAGACCTGGATTCGAGACTGGCAACCGTCCTACCGGATGAGGAATTCGTTTACTCAAATCATATCATCCCGCCATGCACCGCCGAGACACCCCTGAAAGAGACCACCAGATGAAAGTTGATATGCAATGATAATGGAGATAAATGTAAGTGATATAATTAACCAATTCAGTATTCGCCTGGTGACCAGGGAAACCATCGAAAAATCTATTAGTCAGGTAAAGTCTGTCTAGTCAACGCGAGTGGAGATGCCTCATAAAGGAAACGGACCCTACCGCCCACTTAATGACCATCATAGGCCTTGATAAGTTCTTTCTCGTACTACATCTCGTCATCATTGAATTGTAGTTAAAGTTAAGATTAAAATACCTAAGAATATTAATTTTTCGTTAACTTCAACTTAAGTAAAACTCCAGCCAAAATTATAGATCCTGAAACAGGAGCTTCAACATGAGCCTTAGGAAGTCATAAATGAGCTAAATATATTGGTATTTTGTCTATCTCTACTCTTCACAAATGGAACACTGTCGTTGAGGACCAATAGCAACCCTGATTTTCTAGAAATGACAGTCGCATGTTTACTCCATGTGGAGGCTCAGTTGCCAAAGTTCCAACTTCCAGTTGATCTATTTCATTTGGTACAGAAATTCGTTGTGTGTCATAATGAGGAGACCGTGGGAGGGAAACGCAGTGGTAAATGCAAATGAAGTAGTAGATAACTTTCAGTCAAGTGAAAAATAATCAAAGTGAAGACATTAGTGTGAATGAATTGGAAAGCGTTGCTGGGCCTCAAAAAATAAAGTTATAACGGGAACTGTTCCTAAGCAAATTCAAGTGCTTGTTTTGAACACATATAAATATGTGCTGAAAAATAATCTTGGTAAGGGGTCATGTAATGAACCTGATAAGTTTTGGGTATTCACAGAAATACAGTAAGAAAAATTATGACGAGGGGAATTCCAAAGACGCTGATCAAGTGTGAAAACAAAAGGAAACGTTTCTCTAAAGTTTCGATAATTTCACATGTGATATAACTCACCGAGAAATTTATAGATTCTATGCAAAAGGGAGAGCGTCCACCTTAGTTGCACATTTGCAAGAAATTTGTGATTTTCCTCATGGGCACTGCACTTTGCACGGCCTCCTAAAGGAACTGGGTTTCAAATACCGCACTTTGAATAACATAAGGGTTATTATGGAATCCAGTAGAATTGTATCTTGTGTGTGCGTTTTATTTATTTATTTATTTATTTATTTATTTATTTATTTATTTATTTATTTATTTATTTATTTATTATACAGTTATTTCATTATATTGTGAGTAATAATATATGCTTGGGTGCACAGTTGCATTAAGTTTTGTTTTCACTATTGATTTACATATTATCAGATTTCCTCGAGACTTACAATTCTATAAACTAATATAAATATTTGCATCCTACTTAACTATTTACAGATGGTCGAAGTTGATACTGTTTACAAATATACTGAAACTTTTGGTGTGTTTTTTTATCAGTTTCTTTTTTTCTAGTGTCCACTGTCCACCCGCCATTGTTGTTGCTTTCTTTAGATTTTACCTTTCGATGTCTAACAGATTACACTCAAAGATTAAATGGCCCACAGTTTGTTCGTTTTGGTTGCACTTACACATTGGATTGTCACTTATCTTAAATCGGCGGTAGTACACTTTAGTTTTCCCGTGACCTGTTAACAATGACGTTAGATTTGATGTTAGTTTTATTTTAGTTTCTGTCCTGTCACCTATGTTGGGAAAATAGGATTTTGTAATTTCTGCTTTTGATGTTTGTTGCCATTTTCCATACTTGAGCATTTTAGCCTGCTGATTACTACACTGTGGTGTGTGTGTGCGTGTGCGTGTGTGGGTGTGTGTGTGTGTGTGTGTGTGTGTGTGTGTATGTGTGTGTGTGTGTGTGTGTGTGTGTGTGTGTGTGTGTGTGTGTGTGTGTGTGTGTGTGTGTGTGTGTGTGTGTGTGTGTGTGTTTGTTAAGTCTCGCAGTAATGGACATAAGATAATTTATTTAGACGAAACCTCGTACAATACCCATGACGTATCGAGAAAGGTGGTAACCTTGCAGAAAGGACTGGGAGAAGGAGGGTCTGTGCTGTAAAACGAGTATAAGGGTTCGTCAAATGAGGCGGTCGAACTGCACACGCGTTAACTAAATAGCCTTTAGGTCGGCCATGGGAATTGAACCCGGTCCACCCAAATGCGCCCCACAGTGTCTCGGTAATGACACTGTTTCCTTCTGTAAGTTAAATATTATAATTTTCTCTCGTTTAATTTGGCTGCCTTCTTTAAGTGAAGACGAATCATGAACTGTGTTTACAATCATAATTACATATCACACAATTGTATTTCTTTACTCAAAGGGATTACATAGATACTGTCTCATAATTAATGTGTTGTTTTTTTTTTTTTTCAAGAAAAACTAATCATTTGAAATATGTTCTGACAAGCAATTAACTAATTTTGAAAGTATAGACCATAAATTCTATGGTCTTGAGCCAGCGTTCAGTGAGATTTACTATTCCACGAAGCTACCGGTCTCTGGTTCTTGATGCGAAAATGAAGATGACATCCACTTGTACTGCCTCAATGTTGTCAAAATTTCTTCCACGTAGAAAATTGGCTATGGATAAAAAAATATGACTGTGCAAGATCGAAGCTGTGTGCGGGGTGTGGTAGCAGTTCATTTTCCTCCTAACGCCTGAGTTTCTCCTATGGTTATTTGTGCAGTATGGGGTGTTTCATTGCCTTGTTGCAATAGAACTCTTTATTTCGTTAACGAATGCTGGGTATCTCCGTCTCAATTTCATGAGTTGAGAATACAGAATAACGATCTGCGTCAATCGTCCGCCCGTTTGGAACAAACCTCCAGCGAATCACACCTTCAAAATTCCACCAGACACCATATGGGATTTTACCGAAGGCCAAAAAAAAACCGATACGGGGAGGATATGTGGTCAGCATCTCGGCATCCCCCAGCCGGAATGTTGGTTTCCGTGACCAGGGCCGCCTACCTAGCGTAAGCTCCTCACTTTCCTCACAATGCTGAGTGGGCACCGCTCCTATACCCGGGACCTACCACGTGGGTGGGATCGAACCCGGGCCGCTTTCCGTGGGCAGAGACCAAGGCATGCTGCCTTAGCCCGCTACGCCACGGCGCAGGACTCTGAAGACTGATACATGCTCGCAATTAAAAATCACTGCCCATGGCATCCTAAAATAGTATTGCCAAACCAATAAATTTTCCAAAACACCAAAATCAAAAAGCCGACATTACTTATGGGACAAGCTAATATACGTAGATGGACCAACATTTCTACCGTTTATACAAAATTATAGAACATTTTTTCTGTGTGAACGGAACTTCACAGGATATTCCCCAATAGTGTCAAGATATATATTTTGTTACTTATTTATTAATATGTGGTATTTTAATCAGCATTATCTTGACCCTTTTAATACAATAAACCCCTTCAAAAATGTTGCGTGTAAACGGTATTTCGGAGTGGGTGACTTTCGTATTTGTAAGCTGCTCAATTTAAATGCTAGATGCCCATGGTGCATTACATTTTGAGTTATACTACTCGCCAACCACCACACAGAGTTGGACTCTTTTTGTTAACCATGTTGGATCAACGTGTAATTCTGATGAAATCTCCACACTGAAACTATAACAGACAAAAAAATGCACTTTAAAATTTGGAGATAAAAAACAACGGAATAATTAAATCTGATTAGGCAGAAGGTTTCCTACGCGTTGTCACTGCTCATCCGATTTTCGAACTTCTGATAAAAGAGCCTATTATTTCTATATTCTTTGACAATATAGATTACTGATATTATCATACTAATGGGAGATACGAGAAAACAATCGGAGTTCAAACTGAATCAGATAGAAAATAACGAACAGATTGCCTCAATTGAATCCTTTATTGCATATAGGTCACGAGTCACCAAATTCGTATTTTATAGCAGAGATAAAAAACATCTAGAATGGAAACAATTGGATATTTTTGTTGAGTTCAACATCGTCAATAAAAGTGCACCAGGATTGGATTACTAACACTTCTTTTAATAATGTAAATTCATGATCTTTCTGCAATGAGTGCACAATTAATAACAGTAATTAAATTAAAATGACACACATATTTTTGAAAAGTATTTGCTAAGTACTTTATAAACTTGCACGTTTACTATCTCTGAAGTGTTTCGCAAAGAAAGTATGCACCATAGGTACATTTTCCTCATATAGTTATGAACACAGAATAACACATTCAATATTTTTATTTATTCAGGCTTTGGTATTCATTCCTGTAATATGAATGAGAAGAATCTATAAAATGAGAATAAATTTAGTCGTACCTCATAATATCATTACCGTGTCAGTTCGCCATTGTAAAATACATTCTTTAAATTCCATTTGTTCTGAAACAACGCGTGTCTTCATTTTCATATGCTTTCGCATTGATAGACATTTTACCAAAAGGATATTGATGGTGAAGTGATATGTGCATCAACTTTGATGCTGTTTCCAATTTGTATCTCCGAAGTATCTGCTGCCAGCTGCTCAAATGGTGAGCTATGATACTTTATCTCAAGGTATGGTGGATGGGAATGAACAACACCAGTTAAAATAGCTGATATATTTAATGATATATTTAATATATCTGATAGCTGATATATTTAATAAAATGTAAACTATATTCAAATTTAATTAGTGAATTGCACCTGCCAACCTCTGCAGGTATAATTCACTAAAATAATAAAGCGAAGTCCTGTTCCTGTAAGTCGTGTACAACAGTATGTACTTCTATTACTGGAAAAACACGACGGGAAAGATGCGAATTTTGCAACTATATTTTCGTTTGATTAACTCAAATCCCGTTAACTTTCTATACATATCCCCAATTCTGACTCTGGTAATTTATAAACAATGTTATGGTTTTTGTGTGCTAGGATAAATTTATGAGAATTTAGTTATACACTTTTTTAGAATGTTCTGTACATGTCCTTGCACTTTTTAACATTACTGGTTTTGAGGTGCCTTGAACTAATTTGCTTCTCTAATTTGTCCTTTTGCCTTCCCTAAGCATTAATTGTTCCCTAAACATGTTGCATTATTCAACAGATGAAAATGTTCTTTACTTGGGCCATCAATATATTTAACAATTTGTTTTTAATTACGTTATTGGTGTATGTATATCCTTTTTGTGTAACACTGCCACATCTATCTATAAACATCAAAACCAGTATAATCGTGCAGCTCAAAAGGTTACCCTGGCTTTATCTTTGTTAACACAAACTTCTCAGATAACGCACTAATTATTCTCGGGTTAGTGAGAAGGGTACTGGCGCTCTTCTCAGACGTGTGCTAAGCACTAATGAACGCATCACTTCAGCCAATGGAGTGCGCAGGAATCACAGATGTTATGTCCACAGTGCGTTATCTTAGGTTTCTGTTAACAAAGACAAAATAAGGGTAACATTTTGAGTAGTATAATATAAAACATGTTTTCGTAAGAAGCTGCCTCAAGACCTTTTCGCAGCGACCAATTCATTTGTTTCGTGTAATGGTTCGACTGTCTTTTCTTTCAGATCTGTCGTTTGAAATCCGAAAACAGAAACTTTTAGTTTCTCTCGTGATTACGAATGCAAAAGTTGCTAATGTACACGTCACCAAGTTTTTCAGAGTTAATTGCGAAGTTGCGGAAACACAGCTGCTCTCTTTTGTTTGAGATGGATTATCTTTCGCAATGATTAATATCGACGCGCTATATATCTCCTGAGTGACACATGAAAACCGACGCAGAAGCAAATCTGTTGGCCCCCTGACCACAAAATAGGTTGTGTCAAGTTCGGGAGGCTATTTCCCAGTCTCTTCCAATAACAGGTTTGCTCAGGAAACCGATAAGCACTCCCTCCATACATATAATATTGTTATGGTATGTCATTGAATCTTGCCGCATTCCAGACTTAACGGCATCGCGATAATGGAAGTGGGGTCTAGCTATCGCGCGTGTTTTGTTATTTTAATCCGTTCATCACTTCACCGCCTATAAAGCACGGCATCCAACGATAGAAGGATTATATTTGTTTTTGAAGTTTTGTTCTAACAGGGATGTTGTTTGCAAAAGCCATACATAACCAATGAGCGTCAGGAACACGTTTTGTAAACGAGACTTGTATGTGCCGTTTAGATAGGACGCTCATTGTTAACGGGCAACCTAGAGACACAAAGTAATGATTATAAAAGGAATTCAGCAATGGGGAACACGAAAAAAAGGAAGTGTTCCACGTGCCACAAAGTGAAAAGTCCTTCATAATAGCGGGCTTCGTTCAACATGTACCGCGGTGTATTTGGCCGCTTGTTATTTCACAACTGACTGCTTAAAATTCTGTCGTAATTTACTCAACAGAAAATCACACATTTTATGTAAAATCAGCTACTGATATTGTAACGCAAGCTCGATGTAAACAAATAAAGCAAATATGGTATAACAAACATTAAACACATGTCGTTTATGTAATTAAACTCTAATTTTATTTTATGGTAAAGCTTATGAGAATTTTAAGCTATTATGTGTTTCAAATGGGAAGGTGTTTGTCCTTGAGTGCTACTAGGTGAGCAACCAATCAGAGTCCTCCGGTGTTGTATTCATTCCCGCTAAGTGGTGTGTGAGGAGCGCCAACCTAATCAATCTGTATGAAATACTATTCGCGCTAAGACAAAAATTCAGATTTTGCCAAAACTGATCCATGTGGATGGTAGAGAGTAATGCATCTAACATAACCATGAAAACCCCATAATTTTAGCTCAAATAGTATTTTCTAATACAAATAAATAAACCACTATTACCTGTATTATAACAATAAATCACGACGTAAGCACTGTATGAATATCATTATTGGTTGGCATGTATGCGTGTACGTATATTTGTAATTACTCAGAACTGAAACCTAAATGTTTGACATGACGTGATAAAAGAATTGCTATGAATTATCCCATTAGAGTGAGAGGAAATAAATTTCCTGCTGCCCTGGCAGAACGTGTCTGGTTACATTATATCTTTGTTTATTAGTGGTTCGTAAGCTCCATTTACTCTAGAGGATTCAAAGTGGTTGGTGTGTATGTATGTGCATATACTTTTAATTACTCAGAACTGAAATTTATGCTACTGACATGATGGATAAAAGAATTACTGTGAATAAGCAAAGGTGTGAAATTCGAGAAAGAGCAAACACTTCATTTCCTGTTAGCCTTTGAAATGCTGTATGCTTATGTTTATGAATGAATGCTGGATAAGAAGTGTTTATTTATTCAGGAGAGTTCAGATCAACATCATTCAGTTGTTCTTTACACAGCAGTAGAGTAAGAGTTAAATAGTGCAATGGCTTTTTGCGGAAAATTTGGTGGCGAGTCAAAAAGGCAGGTATTGCGAAGTCAGGCTCGAAGTATTATTTTTAAGGTGTACACGTTCTTCAAAAAAATTTCGGGAACAGAAACTGAAAATGAGTTATTGCGAAGAGTACTTCCGTTTAAAAACACGGAAAAAGTGTATCAGCTGGATTAACTTGCAATTGAAACGAGACACGAGGTAATACGGCTGCCACCTTACCACTGCCAATATAATCCAGTTGAGTTGTTGTGGACTCAAGTAAAAAGAGGGATTGCAAAAATAAATAATACTTTTAAACTAACGGACGTTAAACAACTTGTGTACGAAGAAATTGACAAGGTAACACAACAGGACTGGGAAAACTGCATAAGGCATGCAGAAAACCTTCAAGAAGACGATTTTAAGAAACAAATAGCACGTGACGAGATCTTGGAACCTATACTCATAAATTTGCAAGACTCAGACGATGAAGACAGTGACAATGACGAATTGTCTCTTAACGGAAGTGACATTGACAGCGATATGGATGAGCCACTGGCAGTTCCATTGGATTAGAAGAACAGGTAATTCATAAACTATAATTATAGTTATAGTATTTTAAAATATACATAATTAACGAAAATGCTTTTTCCAATTTTGATTTTGGCAACTGCATCATTGTAAAAGTTTGTAAAATATAATTTTCTTACCCTTACGTCTGCGGCAAGCAGACGTGCATGTTGTATGACCGTGCGAGAGAGAGGTAAATATAAAAGGAGTGGGGTAACAAGCTGGCAACGCTGAGTGTGATGCGGCACCTGATTTGCTGGACTCCAGAACCCTTCCCATTTGAAACACATAATAATATTTTAGTACTGTGCGAAAAATCATAAAGTCGAAAGCTACTGGCGCAGGTGGGAGTGTGTCAAATACAACATTTATCACAAAACGTAACTGAATAATCATTTTAATTATATAGATGTATCGCTGTTGGATGATAATACGGTGGTAACAATGCTGTTGGTTTTGGAGATAATGCATGTCAACAAAATCATATGCGTGGTAGATAGTGGAAATATAAAGTAGAATGTGACTACTATGTGTTTCAAATGGGAAGAGTTCTGGCTTATAGCGAATCAGATGCGTTAGAGCCTTCAGCGTTGCCACCTTCTTACCCCCAGTCTTTTTATATTTCCCTCTCTCTCGCACACTTGCGAGGCTTCTTGGCGCTAGACTTCAGGGAACGCAAACTGAATTTCCCAAAGCTTTATAATAATGCAGTTGTTCAAATCACAATTGCAACATGGATATTCGTATATTACGCACATGTTTTTGATATATAGTTTAAAAATAATTATAGCTTATGAATTACTTATTTTTCTAATCCAACGAGTCCGCCTCGGTAGTGTAGATGGTAGCGTGTCTGCCTCATGCTCAAGCTGTCCCGAGTTCCAATCTCGGTCAGGGTGAGTTACCTGGATAAGGTTTTTTTCCGGGGTTTCCCTTATCCATCAAGACGAATGTCGGGTAAGCTCCATGGACCCTTGACTCATTTGAGCATCATTTCACCCAATTCATTCACCGTCCGATATGACTTAACATTCGAGGACGTAAATTACTAAAAAATAATAATCCAACGAAACTGCCAGCGGCGCATCCATATAGCTATGGATGTCATTCCGTTAAGAGACAATTCGTCATTGTTACAGTCTTCATCGTCTGAATGTTGCGAGTTTATGATGATATGCTCCAAAATCTCGTCATTTGCTATTTCGTTCCAAATGCAGTGTACTTGCAGTTTATCTGCATGTCTCACGTAGCTTTCCCAGTTGTGCCACCTTGTCAATTTCTTGGTGAATAAGTCGTTCAGCGTCAGTCAGTTTTTAATTATTATTTTTGTTTGCAACATTATCTGAACCCACATTAAATCATTTAGGTTGTTCTGGCAATGGTAAGGCGGAAGGTGTTTTATAATAACTTGTGTCTCATTTCAATTACAAGCTGATCCAGCTGATACACTTTTCCTGGTTTTTAAACGAATAACAACTGAATAATACTTCTTTGAACTCTCTAGAGTAAATAGAGATTACGTACGATTCATAAACAAACATATAATGTGACAAGTCACGCTCTGCCGATGCACCATTCTATAAGCCAGCAGGAAGTATATCGTTTGTTCTCGCTCGAGTTTAACAAACACCTTGGCTTATTCAAAGCAATTCTTTCATCACGTCATGTCAAACGTTTACGTTTCAGTTCTGGGCAATTACAAATATACGTACGGCATATATACCAACCAATAATGATATCTATTACAATGCTTACATCCCAATGCATTGTTATAACGTGATATTGTTTGTTTATTTGTATTAGGAAAGCTATTTGAGCTAAAAATATGGGCTCTTTTCGGTTATGTTAGATACATTACTCTCCACCTATCTCAGTTTTTGCAAAATCGAATTTTTGTCTAAGCGCGAATAGTATTTATTAGAGATTGATTAGGTTGGCACTTGTCACACTCCACCTAGGGGGAATGCCATACAACACCGCAGAACTCCGATTGATTGCTCGTCTAGTAGCGCTCAAGGACAAACGTCATCCAATTTCAAACGCATAATAGAGATGGGAGGAATATATGTTCCTCAAGCTGTCCTAGACTGCGCCGTGGCTCAGTGGTTAGACCGCTTGGCTCTCACCAAGGCGGCCCGGGTTCGATCCCAGGCGATCGCAAAGTGAGATTTGTGGTGGACAGCACGGCGCTGGGCGGGTTTTCTCCGGGATCTCCGGTTTCCCCCGCCATCTCATTCCACCGGTGCTCCATCTTTATCTCGTATATCATCAGTATCATCGCCTGCGGTGCCGTATATAGTAAAAGCGGGCGTTAAACACTACACATTTCATTTTTCAAGCTGTCCTAACGGATGCTTAATGTACTGTGAATTTATTGTTTATTTTGACACTCTCTTGCTTCCAAACAGTTTTTTATAAGGATTCCTTCTTGAAAAGTTGGTCTCTATTCCCCCCATAGCCAATCTCAGCGTTATCTGTATTGTTTTGATACACCCGATATATCTATAAGGATCGCGGAAGTACCTTTTAAGATTAAAGGCAAAATTTCTTGCACAGGTGAAAGGTTTCCAAAAGAAATGCGAAATTGGTTCGAAGTACGAATTTCCATACATCCTGCATTGCAAAGGCGGTTTGTGCGGAACCTCTTAAGTGCCGTGGTAGTGCCCGCGAGTGAAGCATGAAGTGGTGAGCGATGAAAGAAATACTCTTATATACCTCACAGTCCAGCAAGACATAATATACTGCCAGAAAAAAGCAAGTAAGACTTTTGTAGACTCTTTAAACCACAAAAAGGATTTCTAACCTTTTACATTTCTTAACCCAGCTCAGTCGAACTTAGCAAAGACTTTTAGAAACAGCAAAAGCATTGCTGGTATGCCGAAAGGAACTCAAATCATGTTTTCTCTCTATTTTACGTCACTGCAAATGCGTTGTCATATCGTGTCACTCCTGTAGGATATGTTTCGTGCATCGGTATGACGCCTTATAGATTATATCCCTGCATCATACTCTAACTTCGGGCATGCCCTCAGAGGGCTTAGTGGTAGGCGACTACCTCAGCTTCGATACGTTTTCACGAAACCTTAGTCTGGGAAACTTAGCTTCCATGTATATCGTTAACATTTTTTAAAAATAAAAACCAAATAGGTTTATCGGCCCACAGAATTTGAATCTAGAACCCAGAAAGTGCAAGCTATAGGCTTTATGATCTAAGGAATTCCTCTTGGTGAAATATTTTCATTTTTGTAAAAGAACTCATAAAGTGAGTGTCATATAGTTTCCACAAATCATGCACTAGGTACAGAATATAAACAACTAAGGAGCAATAAACAGAGAATAAGAAGAAAAATTGCACGTGTTCCAGAATAACATCAATTTCTCCAAAGAATATAATTTATTCTGCGCATTATTTGCATAAATATTTCTCCGTAGCCTGTTTACTTGCGGCCTGTAGTTCATTTGTGGCTTCTTCATTTCATTCATTCATTCATTCAGTTCAATTCAATTCAGTTCCTTCCTTCCATACCTCCGTTCTTCCTTCCTTCCTTCCCTTCCTTCCTTCCCTTCTCTTCCCTTCCTTCCTTCCCTTCCTTCCTTCCTCCCTTCCTTTCTTCCTCCCTTCCTCCCTTCCCTTCCTTCCTTTCTTTCCTTCCTTTCCTTCCTTCCTTCCTCCCTTCCTTCCGTCCTTCCTTCCCTTCCTTCCTTCCTCCCTTCCTTCCGTCCTTCGTTCCTTCAAGTATTAGAGGAATGGAACTTTGAATATCTAAAGTTTGCCACAAGTACAGTTCCTTTCGCTGGTGTCCTGGTGATCAGTATAAATTTAAATGAGTGTATACTTAAATTGAATTATGTTTTGAACTGTATGTCACGTTGGTTTAAAGCGATGAAATTATCTGTGAATCTAGACAAAACAAAATTTGCTAAATTATAAATCGTCGTAGATAATACAGTCTGATAGAAATTGGAATTGATACGTTATTAGAAGAACTGCATAAAATTTCTCGTCCTTCAAGATGACAGATGACAGTTTGGAAAGCCCAGATTAAGTATATTTTACCTAAGCTCAGCTCTGCCTGTTATGCTGTCCAAGCGGTGTTTAATATGAGTTTTACTGATACTTAAATTAGTGTCCTATGCGTACTTTAACTCTGTCGTGGAATATGGAATATTATTTTGCGGCATCTCAGTTAAAACTAAAATAGTAAAATCATTACTAATATCCAAAGATCTTTTTAGTAGGTTAAAGATAGTAACCCTTCCCTGTATGCATATCTTAAAAATTTTTGTATGCAAGTGAGCCTCGTTTATAACAAATAATTTAGTTCTAGAAAAAATACTAGACGAAGGTGAGGGCTAAACTTTCTTGCTTCCAGAAAGGTGTGCATTATGAAGCCATCAAAGTATTTCCCGTTCTTCCTAATGATCTCAAAGGAAACAGTGATTTCAGTGCTTTTAAACATGCTCCTAGAGAGTACCTGTGCTAAAAATAGTTTTATTCTGTACAAGATTATCTAAATGATAAGTTATCCTGATAATGCTTATGTAGCTCTGTGAGTAGAATCTAACTGTTCCAATGACGAGAAAAATTGCAAATAAACCTTTTATGCCTGTTTATAAGTTATTTAAATGTATGTGTATTGAATAAAAGACAATATACTGTATAATTTGGGGCGGACGTAAATTACCAAAAAAACAAAACAAGAAACCTGTATAATTGCAAAAATGTTGAGACGTACTGACAAAAACCAAGTGAAAGTTGATTTTAAAAAGTGTTTGATTCTGTATCATATATAATTTACTTGCTTTGTTTTCCATATTGTTTTTCACATTGCCTGTATATAACGTGTCTCATATGTTAAATTTTCAAGTATACATGCTATGAAACTATGTACCTCAGGACATGTTCAATGTTTACATTCCTTTGTGGCTACAAGTGAACCCACTGAACCAAATCTAATCTAATCTATACGTAATCCTCAACAACTTTGAAGCCTTAAATGCCAATACTGTGGTGCAAATGTGTAGCCGCAACTCTTGCGGGATCCAGACTGTTCATCAGCAAAAACAGAATATATGTCACTGTTCGAAATTGATGTTAATTCGCAAATTACATAAGCACGACGCTGGAGCTTTTGGTAAAAACAAGCCATTAATCGCTGTCGATGTTAACTCTGAATAGCAACATATTATGTAAATGTGTTACATACGTACAGCCCTGTTACACTGTAGAAGGAGAAGTGGGAATAAATGTAATGAATAACAGTTTGATTTTCTTTCCTTTTTCGCTAAAAATGCATTTTGTGCCAATGTCTTTGACAGCTTGCAAAGTATAGATGGAATTGGTAATAATAGAAAGTGATTCTAAGACAGCTGACTGTCTTACTTTTTCTGAAATGGGAAGTCTTTATTCATTTCGTCTTTCGCTAATAAGTGTAACAAGTATGGAAACTAATGGCGGTATCAAGATTCCATCAGAAATATATGTTTTGAGAATCCCTCAATCCAAAATAAAGTAAAAAAAATAGTAATAATAAAAAATAAAAGAAATTAGAAATAGGTATGTCGCCTAAGTACCAAACCTCCTCCAAGGATACGACAATCAAGAAAATTTCCCTTCCTAGATTACCCTGCATATTGGAACTGGAACTGGATTATTTCGAGTCCAAACTTGGTCCATTGTACCTATGCTCCCAAGTGAGGTACCCCCGAGTGGGAAGAATGAGGCGTTAGGATCGAGAGAACGGCCGTCCCAAGGAGTCACAACAGTGAAGAGGATTGGGCCCCTATGTTTTACTTAGATGGAAACCTCCCCCGGTAGGCCAGGACAACGGACATTCCCCCTACTGTGACGCAGAGACGGTCCCAGCAGCCGGTTCGGAGACTGGCAACCGACCTATCGGAGGAGGAAGTGGTTGACTCAGAGGATATCATCCTGCCATGCACCGCCGAGACTCACGCCGACACTTCTACCCGGAGAGAGACCACCAGATGAGAGATGATGTGAAATCGTAATGGAGGGACAAGAAATTCGCGTTATGTAATTAACCTACCCACCATTCGCCTAGTGACCCGAAAAAAACCATGGGTCAGGTAGGTCAGCCACGGGAATCGGACCCGGACCTCCCGAATGCAGGCCACAGAAGAAATCGCCTGATCTATCCCGCTCTGTTTTTAATATACTAATCCAGCAGCAATAAAATATCTTCGCAAAATAAAACTTAAATTTTAACATTAGTTTCAAAAGTACTTTCGGGCACATAATGAAATTTCGATGTTCGAAGTAAATTCTGCATTCTCTTGGCCATATTTTCAACAAATTGGTCCTTCGTATGTATAAATATCTAAATTATCTATTAGTTAGCAACAAAGATGCACTTAGAGCACGTATCACGTAATTCCAAAATTACTAGACATAAATTATGCTACTGGCCGATACATTGTGGAATTTATCAACGTAAATATAAAACTATATAAACATAGTCACACACAAAGAGTGATGAGGCTCATTACCAGAAAATGTCACACTGGAAACGACCCGTTTCAATGTCTAAACCCTTTCAGTAGTATGAGTGGCCAGTCACCGCAAACCCACAAGATTCCAAGCAACCAACGTGCATGTTCGGTTTTCGATTTACAACGAGCCAAGCCGTTGGTCTCTTGTGGCCATGCGTTTATCTCTGAACGTTATTCGAGCATAAACCGCCTGAAGTTGCTGAGCCGGAAACTAGTCCAGTTGAAGATAACCAAATATGTAGGTTAATCAGAAATTTCAATAGGCACTACCTTTAGGCTCATTCCTTCTTATATCAGTATTGCATACTATATGTACTATATATACAGGATGTTTCAAAACGACACCGAACATACAGAAGTAGTTGTTCAGCTTCTATGTGATATATATATATATATATATATATATATATATATATATATATATATATATCTTTTACCGTCAATAAAGCCGCATAAAAATGCTCCAAAATGTGTGTGGATTAGGCAGTAGCAGGAACAGCGACGCGTGCCTCACGCTGTCAGATTTCGCAGCTATATGTGACACGCCATGCCGCGTGCTGTAGCTGTTTGTAAACATACCGGTATACTCCGCAGTAGATTGCTGCTATTAAGAATTTCTTTAGCTTATGAAACCGCAATAAAAAATCTATTACTTAATTATTGCTTATGAGTGTTTAACATATTCCAAAATTCCGTTATAGCGGTCCATGATGACAAATAAGCTTGTGGATATATGTAATTTATACCTTATAGAGGGATGTTCATGTTAGTGAAATTGAGGATGGGAGCATTAAAAGGCAAAAAGAACAGAGAACAATATCAAAGAATAGTAGATAAAGTTAACCAAAACTAAATACCTTATGCAATGAGACAAGCATTTTAATTCACTGTATTTAATCATACAAAATAAAGCATTTGTATTTGAAAAGTAAGCTGTTGATTTTACAGTAACTGGTTGAAAGCACTGTACAATTAAGATCATAACAAAATGAGCAACCTTGGGGCTGTCCGAGTCATTATTCGACTTTTTTCCACAAGTAACTGCCCTTTGCCACATTAACTGAAAGCGAGGCTAGAGTCACTGATAAAAAGCAAGAGGTAATGCTTTTGTTTTCGTGGCTGGTACGTCCCAATAACATCTTTTGAGGTTTTCACACCAGTGGTTCCTGCGCTGCCAAGTAATTGTATTTTCAATTTGTTGTTTTGTCTATATAATATATAATATAATATATAGCTATGTTGGTGGAAGAAGTTATAGATGTTGTAAAATTAACAAACAAACTTATCGCAAAGAAATATAGAAGTCAAATTATTACAAATTGGCGTCACAACGTGGCGAATAACATAGAAATATTAAATAATCTTATTAAACTATTTCAAAATACCGTGGTCTTCGTTTAAAACCTAACGGGCACACGATATTTCACCTGCGTGCGATTGTCTGTGCCATAGCCGCCTTTGCTCCTATATAAAGTCCACGTGTAAAGCACGTATAACACTCTTGCCTTATAGAAAATTCTAGAAAAGTTGACCACCCTCGGATAAAGAAGCATTATATTGGCATAAACATTCTGATTCACACAATTAATGTGGGCCACTTTAATGTTTCAGATTTCATTTTTAACATTTAGGTTTAGTTCTTTCACTGTATGAGGATTTGTCTCACAAACTTTGTCTTTCAGGTTACCCCACAAGTAAAAACCACAGTGTTAAATCAGGGTAGCTAGAGGGGCATACATCAGCACTAATCACTATCCTCAAACACTTCATTAATTATGGACTCCTTTGTCATTTGGGCAGTAGCAGAATCTTGTTGAAATCATCCATATGATTTCTGTTCTTCTGTCAGTTCATGATAAAATGGAGCCAAAATGTCATGTCAGTACCTCTCAGCATTTGCAGTCTGCTCTTAGAATATTGGACCAATTATGCATCTAGCGCTAGCAGCACACCAAACTCCAACTTTACGATCATAATGAGGTACTTTCAAAGGCCTATTAGCGACTGTTATGAGTGTTGACAGGACCACTGAGTGGAATCACGCTTCATCAGAAAAGAACGGAAGCTGTGAGTCAACCAAACCATCATTCACTGATGAAAGGAACCATTCACAATAGTGCATTCGTGATACTATGTCACTTTGTTTTAAAACACACATATTTGTTCACTTATATGGTTTTAGTTTGAATAATTTAGTTTGCTTTCTGTGTAGAAGACTCTCAAATTTCCATCTGTTATGCTAATTTTGGGATGGCTTTGGTTAATGAACGTTCACAACATGCGCCTATATCATCTAACATTTCCTCTGTTAACACTGTACGTTTACGGTTTCCCTTTTTGTTTGCCACAGAGTCAATGGTTCCGAATTTCTTCACAATCTCGTAAATTGTAAATGTGGAAGAAGGCCCTTCACCAGGGAACGTTTCGGTATACTCTGTGCGAATATGGCTTGGTGATTCCCATTTATAACTTTTACACAAGACAATGTGTTGTTCTAGAGTCAAACGCCTGTTCCTGTTAGTGGCTGGTTCAAGTGGAGTGCGCACCGCTAGTTTCCGCGCACAACTACAGCCGGTAGTGGGGGAATTTAAGGTCATGGGAGTGATGAAATGCCGTGTGCTCCGTTAGGTTTTAAATGAAAAACTCTGTAGTTCTGTCATCGCGAACGACGGCAGTGATTTAACGCCGGCTACCTATGTTAATGGTAAGTACCTGGACAAAACAATAGCTATTGCGTGCCGTCTTTCAGATCCAGAGGGTTCGTTTTGTGCCCTAGGACATTTATTTTTTCAGAATGTTTTTAACTGGGCTCTCTATAAGAACCTGCCCTAGAGTCTTTCAGTCACTTGAGTTGGACAAGTGTGAATCATTCTTTCAGTTGAAATAAGAGCTCATAGAGTTCAGTGGACGGCGCCAAGTGCACTTCAGTCCTCAATAGTTCAGTTGTGATTCATTCGAAGGACCAGTTCTGTTCTGAGTATATATGTACAAATTTGGTTCAAGTGTAACATTTTTGCTATGCTAAACGCTTAAGTGGCAATTAAAATGTGCTTAATCGTAATTGGCGATTTTATTTGAGTGATTTACAATTAATTAATTAGAAGTACCGTGGCATTTGGGACTGAATGTGGAAAATCAATAAAATTGTAATCTCTAATTTATTGCTTGTGGAAATGAACTTTCTAGAAGGTAGGAAGGCGATTAAGATTTAAAAACTAAGGACTTCATTAAGGAAGAGATGAATTATAGGCTTAAATGTGGACAACGAGAAATTAAATTCATAAAAAAGAGATCACTTTAATTGTGAATGCCACGTAGCCTTTAAAATGAATTATTAGTCTAAATTCCATATTAGCCATCTTTATGAACTCTTCGCCACGTACATCTCTGTGGATGCAACTTCGGAATCTATCATCTCCAACAGGAACATACGAAATCTAACAAAGGTACTAGTCATTCACGATAAGATCGCAATTGGAGGATGGCACCACTGTCTGTTGACAACGCATGACGCCATTAAGGCTACCATCCAAAAGGGTAATGAGGGTCAAGGTGACAGTACAATTATATAATGAAAATAAATTTTGGAGGCCTGAACTCATTAGTAAATATATTTCGGATGACGATGTTCTCTTTATCATCATGTTAACTGTTTAGTTGCTCTTTCCACCAAACATATTCATATCGTGACCGACTAGCACGTGTCAAGAACAATAATGTAGCCTGTAGTTATGATGTTCATATTGTATCTTTGGCTTCCTCTGTTTTTCTTACCTTTCAGTAATGAACTATGCATACATTACTCGATAATTCGTTCTAGATTGAGCTAAGCGTGCACCATAAATCGCTCGTGGGACGCAGTGAAGAGGCTGACAGTTATTTGCAGCAAAACAAATGACGAGGCACTAAAACGCGGCAGCAGGAAATTAGCCAATCAGAACACGGAACAGTAAAACGCAGTTACGGAAGTCCACAGTGCCATTGCACCTGTTATTGCCTAACCTTGCAATGCTATGTAGAAACAGCAGTGAAGCGGCTATCTTATGGAACACTGGCATGGATTTAACCTATACAATCTGCAGAAAGTACATACTGAGATTGAACTCCCTTCCTACTAATTGGTAACTAGCGTGACTTATTGAAAACAAATCAGTTTGAGAGGCACAGTGAATCCCAGGTTCTTAGGAGGGGACTGCAAAAAGGGCTAATTTGTTGATTCGTTAATGGTGCCCGTAGCTAAAATTGTATCATTTTTTTTTCAAAACATTTAAAAATACTGTTTATGTCCAAAAAAATACTTTGAAACTTTGGCTCCAATTCTTAAATCGTTTAATTTGCTCCCATAACTTTTAAATGTTCAGCGCGTGACCATGTAAATATCCCTTGATTGGCTTAAGTTGTCTCATTCTAAAAAAAAACGAAAGAGATATTTTGAAAATGAAGTGCAAGTAGTCAGTCACCTGTGTCTATTGTTATGGAGAAGGAGGAAGATGCTCGACAACTTTCGGTGGCATACTACCATCGTCGTTTTAGTCCCCTGCATTCCCCTTAATTTTTCATCTGAATTCGTATTGTCCAAACTGTAACGGTTTAGTTCCCGAGAGTTGAAAAATGTTTAAATATGTCGTTTATAAATCGATATGGACATGTTACAATGAATAAGAAAGGAAATTTAGGAGGTTGTGAGATGACGCAACATATAAGTGATATGATGTGAATGTTTTATGATTGGTAGCTTTAAAAATGAGATTATGTAATGTGTGGGGGGACGAGTAAAAATTAAGTTTGATTGGTAGTGATGGCAACGAGAGAATTACAAATCAATAATTTTGGTGAAACAGCGAGGAAAGAAATCGTCTTTTGATGGAAGAATGTTATGGTGAACAGACGTTGAGTGCCACGACGAATTATTGTAAAAGAGTTAATATCAGTTTTCTGTTAATTGTAATCAAGGTATACAGTATTATTATCAAGTTTCGTACGAAAAATTGTATAAATAACACAAATTAAATTGAACATCTTGATTCCTTTAAAGTTAAAAATATTTATCGTTTTCCGAGTTTATTTCGAAAATGTATCCTTTTATTCGCTATCACTTTTGGAAATTAAGAGTTCTCATAGCTCAGGCTGAAGCTGATCCGGGGGTACTTTAAATGCATCAATACATCAAAGTGCCAGATCTGGACCAAAGATTCAGCTCGTGGCTTCATCCTCACCATCCTGAATACAACCCACAACCCCAGGCACAACGCGGGGTGACAGCAGGTGAGAATAATCCTGCTACAAAACTAATAATAAAATTGTCCAATACTACGTCCATAAGAGCACCTTTCTTCACCGAAACTCTAAAAAGTCTCTCCGTATTGTTAATTATAAAGCATCTGTTATGTTTTGCAACATCACTTTTTATTTACTCCATGTGTATTCATTGCACTTAAATCACAGTGGTACGGACGCAGATGCAAAATAATGTGTGGATTTTCTGCAGAAATGTGCGAATTTCATACTTTCTGAATCTTAATGTCTTACAGCACCAATTTGGTAGAACGTGGATCATAATTATAATTGTACTGATGTAACCACACTTGCATCATAACTTTTCTTGTGAAGAAAATTCAAGATTTATTTAATTGAACCGAGTGATAAAAAGCATTATCTAGTACATTACAGAGTTCAAAGGAATATTTGGAAGTCATGCATTGAAGAACTAGTTCTTTAAAGCATTTCCGTCCATTTGACTTGGATTCGAAGATCAGCAAACCATTCAGGACAGATCCAGCCTGACATCCAGCGGGAAGAATAATAAACTTCTCCTTTTAACCTAGAAGAAAATTCCCCTCCAGATTTTCACATATCCACATATTTCCTTTGGTATAATTCACATTGATCCACGTTTGGTCTTCATAAATAATCGATCGTTTTGAATTTCACACAATTTTAATAGTTCTTAAGAAATTAAATCTTTGCATTACTCTCCTTTTTTGTTTTCATATAGCGGATATTCGTACGTTTTAATATTTCACGAAGAGCCCATTGTTGCTGTCAAACTATCCCTCTTTCTTAAGAGCTGCTCTGAAATCATCAAAACTTGGCAACAAATGTACCTTATTCAAACCGTAAGGTGCTTGGTGTATAGCAAATTTAGTGAATGTTCAATAAGTATAAACAGTTAATTTTAGCAGGTGACTTTAATATAGATTTAGACCACACAAAAGGGGACTATAAAAAGCTTTATGATGTTTTTAACTCTTATGGTTTAATGGATCTTGTATGTGAGCCAAAAGGGTAACAATTTCTTTATCTTCCATAATTGATCATATTGCTACAAACATGAATATTGAAGTTGTAAATATAATAAATATAAACACACACACACATTTCCGATCATTATGCTCAATATATAAAGTTTAAGGAGCTAAACCGTAATAAGCAAAGCAAATACGAAATCAAAACTTTTCGTGATTTGAATCAGGCATGTATCAGCAATCTGGTGGATTGCTTAAAAAACGAAAATTGGGACATAATATATAATGCAAAAACTGTAGACGAAAAATGGAACCATTTTTATAATACCTTTAATAATCAATTTAATGCATGCTGCGCCATAAAAACGAGAAAAGTTTATCTAAACAATTCTAGCCGCATTAAACTTACCACACAATTAATAAAACTCAAAAATGAAATGAAGCATTTCTATAAACTGTACAAATCTAGTGGAAGTACTGTGTATAAAACCAAGTACAATACAGCAAAACAAAAATATCTAAATTACTTGGCAGATTTAAAAGCTAATGATTACAAATAGAAGTTATGTAAATTAGGGAATGTTAGCAAAACTGCATGGGGTCTTGAAAATATAGCGCGATCTGAAACAAAAGTACATAAAAGCTTAGAACTTTGTATCGGTGATGAAATTGTAAATGAACCAAATAGAGTATGTAATTTTGTAAATAATTATTTTCTCAGCATAGCAGAAAAGCTTTCTCCTGGCAAAAACACACAACCAGTTTTTTAGAACACTGTAAAGCCATCGGTTTTCATCTATCCAGTGTCTGCAAATGAGATTATTACTGAAATAACTAAACTTCCAAAAAATGTCACAAGTGGGTGGGATGAAATTAGCTCAGTCCTTTTAAAACATTGTAAATACGTATTGGCCAATCCACTTGAACATTTAATAAATTTTTCTATAGTAAATGGAAAATTTCCAGAGTGTTTAAAGAAAAGTGTAGTTCGTCCATTGCATAAAAAAGGGAATGTGAATGATATAAACAACTACAGACCCATCACTTTAACATCAGAGATAGGAAAACTCTTTGAAAGACTCTTACTAAATCGACTAGTAGATTTTCTGGATAAAAATAACATTATGGTAAATTTTCAGCATGGCTTTAGGAAGGGACGATCAACAGTTACTGCAGTAAGGGAATTGATACATATAGTCATAGAAAACCTGGAAAAAAAATGAAAAAGTTGGATCATTATTCTTCGATCTTTCTAAAGCATTTCATTGCGTTGACCACACTATAATGTTAATGAAGCTGGAAGCATACGGGATAAGAGGCTTGGCAAAAGAACTGTTCAGATCCTATTTGGTAAACAGGAAACAGTCAACATTAATATATAATAGAAGGGGAAAACTGGTAAACAAAGTGCAATCAGAATTCAAGCAGGTCATTTGTGGGGTACCACAAGGGTCGGTCCTAGGACCACTATTGTTTACACTATATGTAAATGACATACCAAACTCCGAAAACACAAATATAATATCGTATGCAGATGATACTACGGCTATATGTAAGGGTGGGAATACAGGCATATTAAAGGATAACTTATTGAAATCTATTGATTTGGTTATAAATTACTTTCAAGAAAACCATCTTTCTTGTAATATGACAAAAACAACCTTAATTCTTTTCTCACAGAGTAACAAAAATACCACAAATCTGGCATTACCTGTAAATGACTGCAACATCGAAGATGTGAGTGAACATAAATTCTTAGGAATATTTCTTGACAGAAAAATAACATGGGCAGGACACATAAATCATATTTGTGATAAAGTAAGTAAAGCTGTATATTTGTTACGTTCCTTCAAAAAGTCTTTGATGAAAAAGGGCTTAAAATTATTTACTATGGAATCATATATCCACATTTATTATACGGAATTGAAATTTGGGGCTGTGCTGCTGCAACGCAAATGGGAAGGTTATTTCGATTGCAAAAATGGGCCATCAGAATTATTTACAATTTCAGTTCCCGAGAATCATGTAGGGAAATATTTAAGGATAAAGGAATATTAACAGTATATTCTCTGTATGTTTATAAAGTAGTAACTTATGCAGTACAAAAGGAAAATCTTAAAAATAGTAATATTCATAGTCATAACACTAGGCACAAGGACGATTTTTTTAGGCAAAGTTTTAATAAGAATATTTCCGACAGGGATCCAAATGTGATGGGCTTATTGCTTCACAAAAAATTGCCAGCACTTCTAAGGTCTTGTAAAGGCAAGCAATTCGAGGGTGCTCTGAAGAAGTACTTGTTAACAAAAAGTTTGTATTGTATTAATGAATTATAATCATTGTACCACATGAATTTATTCCTTAATTTGTAGTACATATGACATGCTGAATTTATTCCTTAATTTGTAATTAAAAACAATTGTATTTATATATGTATTTATATGTATAATGTCAGAAACTGCAAAGTCTATTGACAATAAACAGATCCACTAACAGCAGATTAATAGCTCAAACCCCTCACCCCTTCATTTCTCTCTTGCCTTCTTGTACTGGGCAGACAGTACCAGCACCAGCTAGTGGTACAAGAATCACTTATCTTCTTCTTCACTCCATGGTTTGGGCATATCGCCGGTTCGGGCTTCATAGATCTCTCCAGCGTTTCCTGGGTCGTCCTGTCTCTTCTTCCTTTTGGATTATAGTTTAATACTGCATTTGGATATCTTCCATCCTCCATTCTTAATATATGTTCATGCCATTGTTGCCATCGTTCAGATATTTTGTCATGGATTGGTTCGATTTCTAATTCCTTTCTAATATCCTCATTTCTTATTTTGTCCAATATTGTACAACCTTTAACACTTCTTAAAAATTTCATTTCTGCAGTCTGTATTTTATTTAAAGCCTTTTGTGTTGGCACCAGGTTTCACTTCCATATAGTAAAGTTGGAATAGCCATTACCTTATACATTTTCATTTTTGTATCCTTTCTCGTTCTGTTTTTAAAATTCTATTAGCATCACGAAGAACTAAACGCATAGCCCCTTCGTCCACCTGCTACCATGGAAGAAGGAATATATATTAATGGAGTAGTTATAATATAGGAACCCAGAGCCCTTCTCTAATCCTGAAGAAAAACAACTCAACAGCACTATTGACTAGAATCTCTATGTGCCATGATATATAGCAATTTTCTAGGTATCATTTTTTGTGAAAATACTATCAACATAGTTTTCCATATGTGGATACTGTTCCAAAATCTTGGTCCTTATGCCTTTCTGTACTTATGCTTTTAACTGCTGAACTTTAACTTTAAAACATTTTCGAGGTATTGTTTGCAGGTGCAACTGTAAAAAAAATATATTTTAATGCTGATTTATAGTCACACGATTTCCTCCTACATAAAGCACTTTCCACACCAAGATCTTGGGCTACCCCCTTTGCAATTAGGGCAGCCCTTCACTGTATTTTCATGCGTGATTGGTGTTTCTACCTGCTCTTTCTACTAATTGTTATTGGTTTTATTTTGCAAGTAAAATAAATTCTTGCAACAATTTTTCTCTATCTTACAAAGCTTTTTATTTTATTTTGCCCTTCTTTTATTTATCCACCTTATATTTCAAGCTCTTGTTATAATCACTTAATTCAGTCTGGTTTTCCTTAATTTTGCTCGCTTATATATCCCCCTTTCCTTGCCTTCGCTTTGCATATCATAATTATTGAACTTCACTTGATGTATTTTCAGCCCTTCTTCCGATTATTTATGATTCCAACTAACTTGCTTATATCTTCCCCCGTACCTCTCACTCCCCTACTCGTTCTCTTTCCCCTTTCTTCATTTGCCTAGCCATTTTTTTTTTTTTTTTTTTTTTTTTTTTACATCTTTGGTGATAGGTCTCTATCTCTCGGTCTCCCCTCCCTGGTTCCCACCCTTGCTTCACTCTGCTCTTTTCAACCCCCTGTGTTCCCACACCTATTTCACACTGTGCTAGACATATTGACATAGTTCTTGTCCTCCTTTCTTGTCCCCCAGGGGCCTACTTCGGTAGGTACGGGTTTGGCGCACCCGGGGTCCCGAGCCAACAGTCTCCCTCGTGTGGGCTCCTCTTCGTGGTTGAGGGAGACGGTCAACAGGCCCACCCACGTGTAGGCCGTGCGCGGAGACCCGTGGAGAAGGTTTTTAGATTCTTTTCTAGTTTAGAGTTTAGGATTTGGTGAACGAAATGTTTAGTAGGTTTTGATTGATGTTTTTTATTTACGTGTATTTTAATAGGTTTTGTTACACTTGTATAGTTTTTAGAAAGTTTTATATCTGGCTTTTGCCATGACTAGTGTTTTAAAGGGCGCTGATAACCGCCGTAGTTGAGCGCCCTTTCTTGTATATTTCTTATGCTTCCTCCGGCTATTTAGACTAAACGTTTGTACCTATGATCTTACTTTATTTTCTCTTCTTTCTTCTGGCCAACATTTCTGTGTTTTTCTCCTCTCCTCTTCTGTTAACACCTGATTTATTAGTATAATTAAAATATTTTTTCTCAAAAATATATAAGAACTGCAGCAATCATAGAGCAGTGATTGACAATTCGGAAATATTTACATAAAACTGCAGGATTTATAAATTGTACCTATAGGTAACTTCAACCACTCTTAAACCTATACACATCTGCCATATATGTGGTCTGCAAAAGTTGCAAGGAAAATACATGTGCATTATTAATTCAGTTTCCATTACAGTTCAGAAAAATTATGTGATGACTTTCTCTTACGAATGCTGCTTACAAAACTTATTTCTCTACCTACCTCTTGATAGTAACTGAGATACACATGTACCTACACATTCCGTTGTAGACGCTGATTGCCAGCGTCAGAAATTAGTTCTTTTCTGTAGTTCGTTCTTCTTACTTAACCACGAAAATAACGACTTGCAAAAGCTTACGTTTGTGAAAATTCAAATCATTTAACAACGAAATTCTTACAAAGAGCACTAAATACTACTTCTGGTTTGCAGAGTCATTGTGTCTTATGGTGTGAGTTTATCGCCTCTTATATATGCGTGTCAGCTATTTAGTTTTACTGTAAATCGTTTCTAAGTAATTTTCCAGGACCCTTAGAGTAAATCTGCTTAGCATCTTTTGTAGTTTTTTTTTTTTCTGGACTTATTAGAATGTCGTCCGCGTAAAGTATGCTGTTGAACGTTCATGATAATTCTTGTGACGTCATTCTCTTCAGCTGGTCAGAGTTGTCAATCTCTTAGTGCTAACCAGTTATTCAAAACTTTAGTATGAAGAGGACTTCAGAGACAATTTCAAGAATCTTCAAGACATACATAATATTTGTCATGAAAATAACCTAAACTTGCGGTAATTTAATCAAAATTGTTAGGGCTACTTTAACAAAATCAGCATTTTTTAAATTCTTTCCAAGTAAAGGATACTTTTAATCGAGTATTTTTTTTAATCTTTGAGTCGTCGTCTTGGAAGTAGCTAAACACAAATACCAAGTTTATATTTTATCGACTCTTCGCAGACAGACTGACCGACAAGCCTGAACACATATCTTTTTATAAAAATGCTTTGTTTAATTCTTTTGGGAGGATCTCAAAATATTTATTTCCGGTGCAGTTTCGGTGTCGATTTTTCAATGACATACTCTATTTCCTCTAACTACTGTAAGTATATAGCAGAGAAATTCAAACTTAAATGTAGTTTTGATAGCATGCTTATTTGGGAGGATATTAAACAATGACACTCAATGTAATTTTTAATGAAAAACACGCTTTTGATATTAAATTCATTTTCTCCCAAACTAGTACATTAGTTAAAAATTTATTTCCACAATTTATTCAAATAATGTATATGAACACAACTTATGCTTACTTCGAAAAAAATTTCAAAATAGTAAAAAAAAAAAAAAAAAAAAAAAAAAAAAAAAAAAAAAATTAAATGGGGAATTAGTATCAAATGTGTGTTAAATTCAGTGTATATGTTACTGGTATGCATTAAACCTAGGCTGCATATTAAAAATTCAAGTACTTATGAAGAAATTATAGGATTTAGAAATGTTACAGATAGTTTTACCCTTAAGTGTGCTCCAAACCGCCCAAAATATTTTGAAATTATTTAATTTGGGTTAGATAGTTACCTTTCGAGAGTTTCCTCTATAGCTTCTGCCATCTGGTGATCGATTTGGAGCCTAAAGCAATTGCCAATTCTATCTTAAATTACATTACCTACTATGACGTTTTAACATCGATTTTCTTTTAGACAAGAATTACAAACGTGGTGTATGCTCCTTCCAACAGATGGCAGAGTTGGCAAGGCTGTGAAACTTCGTGTCTAATTTATCCGCAAGATGGAGCCACCGGCTCAAGTCTAAACGTTGGGCATACATACGTTCTTTGCAGTAGTCGCAGTCTTTTGCATAACTGGCTATAGACAATGTGTAACGAATCAATTTTCACATATTCTAATACAATCATTACAAGAAGTATTCAGCTATATATCCAGATTGCAACTCTTGAGAAATAAATTAATAAATTGCGGCGGCATTTGTTAAAAATATGTGCACATAACTTTTTCTATCCTCGATCATTTATTAGTGAGCATTTAAATAATTTTGAAAGTTTATATTTCTATTTACCTCCATTGAACCAAGATAAACTTGAAAAAAATTTTATATTATACGTTTAGTTATAGATACAAAAGGGATCAGTGACAGTAAAATGTTTTAAGATCTGAAACGCCATAAAATATCCTTAAAATCTCACATTCCCAGAAAAAAATAAATGTAACAGAACTTTAAATAATACAACGGTAATCAAAATTCCTTGTAACACGAAAAAGAAATTCCGTATTTAAAAAAAAAAAAAAAGTCTGCATTTATACATGAGTAATCTCTGCTAAGAGTCGAATTATCTCTACCAGAGTCAATATAGCAGGTCAAGCAGAGGAAAAGGTTAAAATTTGCGAGACAAAAATACATTATTCTTCAAGAACGCCTACTCTGAAACAGTGTCAAAGACATATTAAATCTCTTTTTGACTATCGATTACCTCGTAGATGGCTTAATCCGATGTTCAATTTTTCTTTAGTTATCTGAAAAACCAACAAACCATGTACAACGTACAAGATATTTTTCATCATCTGCTACGCCCGCCTCGGTATCGTAGATCGTAGCGTGTCTGCCTTACGTTCAAGAGGTCCCGAGTTCGAATCTCGGTTAGGGTGAGTTATCTGGATCAGGCTTTTTCCGGGGGTTTCCTTTATCCTGATAGACGAATGTCGGGTAAGTCTAAGATCCATGGACCCCGGACTCGTTTGAGATTCTTTTCACCAATTTCATTCATCATCCGATATGACTTAACGTTCTAGGACGTGAATTACAACAACAAAATCCTTTGCTTGTGTCAAAAATTTATTCGCCTCTTTCCTCATAAACGTTTGCCATATTTCCTTGTATTACATGACCTCTTTAAATAGGTTTTCAACTTTATATGTATACTAATACCATTCCTTCTTTAACCGACAATATACATCTCAACATCGAATACTTCGACCACAGACTATAACTTTAGTATCTGTGAATCCTCTGAAAAATATACTAGGATTCCTTCCTCGCAAATATTCGTGAATTTTTTTAACTGCACAATGTCTTAAAGAAATAAAAATAAACATTGACGTAAATTTCAAATGACTTTTGTGGCAGCAAATTTATTATAAGAAGCATATATTTAAATGAAATGTGTTATATTCATGAAAAATCAAAGATACACGTGGTTTTTCATATTAAATATTTCTTACATTTTAATTTACGTCCTCAGAATTGTTTCTAAGAAAATAAAAATTAACAAAAAATGTTTACATAAATGGCTGAGTGGAAACATTTATGTAAGAAAATATTTATCTCGCACTCATTAATGTAGAAAGAAAATGATTTCGGAGGAATCCAAGGCCTCAAAACATCTATTTGTGGGGAAATCCCTATATCGTGTTTTTTAGTGAAACAACACTTCAGTATCGGCCAACTAAATGCTCCATGACGTCAGGAGGTCTGTTTTTCTTCCGGCACTCAGGTAGGAACTCGGAAGTGAAGGTAAACAAGACAAGTGGAATGGTTGTTATCAAAGTGTTAAGAATGCACATTTTAGGTGTCTGTGAATCCCAGAAATAGTATTGTATCAAAGGCTGTAATACATCTCAAGGAATTCAGCTCGTTGACTATATTATTTCTACCTACTTAACAAATTTGTTCTATGGTTTTCTAAGTGAATCGTTCTGTAAAGTCATACGACATAGATAAGCAAAATAAATAAGATCCTTATAAACCACCAAGGAAACATTGCAAAAATGTATAATGAATGTAAATGAATGAAAAAGGTATTCCTTATGAAATAAAATTCGATACAATAAGTAGAAAGTAAAGGTATAAAAATGTATAAATTACATAAAACATGTACATTGGAAATTCTTTATATTATGAATTATTGTTCCTGTCCACATAAATAACATCTTAAATACAACACAAGTTGATATGTGAAAAAGCTAAAACATAAGAGCATAAATTTTAAACAACCTGAAAAATAAATCGATATTTAAATACCATCTTCTTTAACTTCCCCAGTTTTAACACTATTGTGTTAAGAGGAGATTCTTGGTCCTCTACCCCTTATGGCATTGCATCTCTGGATGGGTGATCAGCCCGATGACTGATATGAGAGTTGAGAGAAGTGGATGAAAGAATGAGGGCGAAATGATTGAAAGAAAAGATGATAATGAAGCAATTTTTGGAATGATGATGCAGGAAACAGATCCCGGTGAAAACCCGCCCCAGCACTGTGTTGTCCACCACAGATCTCACATGTGGTCGCCTGGGATTGAACCCAGGCCGTCTTAGAGTCGAGAGGTAAAAGAGCTCAGCCACGGTGGGGCCTCAATATTTAAATACCACTATATTAAAATAACTTAATCTATGTTTAAATACAATTCTATCCATCCGTAAACCTAATAATTTTAACTTTATTTGTTACAGTTTTTCTAATGAATGCTATCAAAATGAGTTAGAAGTGATTCACTTAACGTCCCTCTCCACGAGATAACATGTATTTCAAACAGTATTTAAAATGAAATTTTCTCCACAGCGTTGTTTAATAAGTTGGCGACCCCTTCGTATTTTAGACTGAATTTATTTTCTACAGTAGTCATTGATTCATAAAGTCAGAATCCTTCATTATCCAGTTACCTTGTGCGTGTGTGTTTGTGTTTCAATGTAACCAAGTTATACTTAATGTAAAATGCTTTACCTTTTAAGGTAAGGCACTTGGTCTTCAGAATTCCAAGAACATTTTCTTATAATCGACTACGTTTCACCGCATGAATTCATTTCTCCCAGCTAAGAGCACTCTCTGATAAGTTTCGCTTTGGCAAAAGGAGATACAAGAGAGTTGGGCCTGCTTGACGAGTTGAAATATTTCAAGTTGAACCCTAAATGTAAACTGTGTCTTGCTCTGAAATAGATATTGAAAGTTAAATATATTAAGTGAAGATAGTGCTATTTTTCTATGACAAAGTCGTATATATTTTCTATATAAAGTTCTTCCGTCCAGTTTGTTATTCATGGTGAATAACTGCATTCCTATAATCCTTAAAAGAACATAGGGCCTTCTGAACCGCGCAACCTGGAGGTCCGTAAGTAACAGGTTCAGGATCAGAGGTTCCTGAGCAGAGAGATTCCGGGATGACGGATCAGCCCAACTCGGAAGTGAAAGTACAAGAGATGAGGTGATAGGAAAGGTGATAATGGAGCAATCGGTGTAATGCTGGCGGCGGAAGCCAGAGGATCCGGAGAAAACCCGCCCCAGCACAATGTTGATCACCACAAATATCACTTTGAGTAGCCTGGGATCGAACCTGAGCCACCTTGGTAAGAGCCAAGTGGTCTAACCACTCAGCCATGGCGCGGCCTTATTCATAGTACATTTTTGCGGTCATCATTTTTCGCACTAAAACGCAATCTTATTATATTGTTACCTTAGTGTGAAACAAACACGCCGTAGTAGTTTTATTGTTGGTACTCCTGTTCCCGCCTGTGAGAACCAGACAAACTGAGACATGTTTAGTACCGCCTACCACTGCAATGGAGGTAACATTGCAGTTAAATTTGATGTTAGAGGAAGATCTGGAGTTTCTTTCAAACGCAGTCACTGCTGATGAAACTTGGCTACATCATTTTGATTCTGAGAGCAAACAGCAAAACTCAGTGTGGAACTCTCCATCATCACCAACCCCCCAAAAAGCAAATGTGTTTGCTTCTGCTGGGAAAGTTATGATCATCTCATTCTTTGATATTCATGGAATGGTTTATCAGCATGTTGTACCTGCACACACATCAGTAACTGGACAATATTGCAGGGATGTCCTGAAAACATTGCAGGACCATATCAGACGCAAAAAACCACATTTCCATGAAGCAGGCTGGATGCCTCACCACGATAATGCGCGGCTGCATATTGCCAATGTTGTTGCTGAGTATTTTGCAAAAATCAACGTGAAGCGTATCCCTAACCCTCCCGATAGTCCGGACTTAGCCCCATGTGACTTTTGATATTCCCTAACTTGAAGAAACGCCTTCGTGGTTGGCATTATCCATCATCAGAAGCAGTGGTGAAGGCTGCGGAGGCAATTTTGAAGGATCTCTCAAAATTATTTCCAGTATGTCTCTAAAGACTGGCAGAAACGCTGGGACAAGTGCATCGCATTCAGGGGAGACTGTTTTGAGAAGAACCATCAAAATTATGAGGATGAATAAAGGTACGTTGTCAAAAAAATTGTGATCATTCTGTACTGAACAGCCTTCGTGTTGTATATGTGTGTATATGTACTACAGGCTTGTGTGCCTGCCTCGGGAGCTTGGTGGTAGCATGTCTGCCTCACGTTCAAGAGGTCCCGAGTTCGAATCTCGGTCAGGATGAGTTACCTGGATAAGGTTTTTCCAGGGTTTTCCCTTACCCTTCAAGACGAATGTCGGGTAACTAATCTCCATGGACCCTGGATTCATTTGAGCATCATTTCACCCAATTCATTCACCGTCCGATATGACTTAACGTTGGAGGACGTAAATTACAACAACAACAAAGCCCACAAGCTTGTGGGTTGTGATCTAGTGGAAGATCTCCCACACGTTTCGTTCGAAGCTACACCATGGCCCACAATCCCGGATAATCATTATCTACCAAATGACTGGCCGTGAACGCCTATGCACTTCAATGATATATATTATTGCTTATAAATTATCTAAAATTGAAAATTGAGTGCTTAGTTGCATACAACATTAAGTAAAGATCATTTGTGTGTGCTAGTTGGTTCAAGCAGCTTTGGCGATGGAAAGAAGAATTGGGAACTTTCAAGCATGTCATTGCGTATTTAGCGATACTTATTCAGACATTTTGAAATTTTGCAGTTGTTTCTTCATAAACAAAGAAGGTAAAACCAAAGCTCAGTCCTATGTTTGTATTCCAAACAATATACATAATAAAAACAGCTAATACGTGGATAAAAGAAAACAGAAGGGATGAAAGCAAACACAATCGTATCTGCTTATAACGACTTGTATATTATACATGTACTTCGCTTTTTAACTCCATAATGTGTACGAAGAGTGAAAACACTTCTAATAGATTTTTTAAGTTAATTGATGAAAATTAATCAATTCTCCACACTAGCTGTATACAGGCTAAGGTTTTGGATACATAGAGTCAACTTAAAAAATTCAATGCCATGGCCGGGACGTGATCCACGTATCTCCTGGTCTCTGTAGTTCAAATTCTGGCCATGGAATTGAATTTTTTAAGTTGACTCTATGTATCCATAACCTTAGTCTATAAACGGCTAGTGTGAAGAAATGGTTAATTTGCATCAATTAACTTAAATAATAACAGTTTAATAATGAAGCCAGGGATTCAAGTACTTACGATAGGAAGTCGCCACAAACTGTATCTCGGTTGCGATAGCCTCTAGTGGTTTACCGGGTAAATATCTGAGTCAATTGGAGAATGTGATGTCAGGACGGCACGTTAGCCGTGGTAGTTCAATGTGTAAGAGCGACTGGACGGAAACCAGGAGATCCGTGGTTCAAATCCCCAGCCATGGCATTGAATGTTTCAAGTTGACTCCATCTACTTCCAATAGAAATGAAGTTTATTTTTAAGTTGAATTAATAAACCTTGTGTATATAGGAAATAAATCTATTTTTCAGAGGTGAAATCAGTTCTTCTCACATCGCTTTAACTGAAATAATTTCGTGACAATCTGTTAGGAGATAAGCTCATGGCTGGTGTGTGTCAGACAAGCTTTTAGATCGTACCATGTCTCGTTTGCTTCGTCACGAGTCATAGAGGCATGTGCAAACAATTGAACCTGTTTCTCTGACGAGCATATATCTTACTGCTACGCAACTGCACCTCTGCTTCTACGAATGTCAGGTAGATGGCGTTTCCGTGCCGTCACTGCCTGCTTTCATTATCTGGAATGGATGGCAACGCATTTATTTACATTTTACTATTATTTACATTTAACACGGTACTTTGACTCATTACATTACATATTTAATATGGTATATATCGTGAAGACTGAGAGAAACTATGCAAAAAGGCGTCAGGTAGATCCTCAAACGGGATTAAACACTGAATTGTCTGAATGTGGGCCAGTGACGTTACCATTCGGGCCTTGTCGCTCGGTTTGTTACAAACGTTAAGGATTTTCAAGTTTAATATGTTCAAGCACCTACTCCAAAATTTCCTTAATTGTATATTAGTATAACTTGAAGATTTAGAAATCGTCTTCGTTTTGCCATCAAAATTTCTTCAAAAGATAGCCAGAAAGTATTAAAAGTTCTGCTGACATTGTACATAATACGTTATTTTTGTACAAAACTGCATTTCCTTGTAAAGGTTTTAAGCTTCTGTTAATCTTAATTAAAGCGAAAACGAGCAGATAACATAACCATTGTGGTGAACCGCCATTTCCCTTTTCGCAGCGACAGGACGTCCAACTGTGGTAGAAACAACTGTTTTGCTGCTAGTTTGGGCACTAATTTGGCATTTGCAGTATTAGCTGTGTATCTTCATCTATTCAACAATACAAAATCTATAGTTTTCAAATGTTACAATACCTAATAAAATTGCATCTTTTTCTATTATTACAAATAGACTGAGTTTAGCTGTACAAAATCTTGAATAAAACTAGTTTCGGAGCAGCGTAGATTATCCCTTCAAAATGTTGTTAATATTTAAATAAACGTATACCTAATTTTCCAGTGTATTCAATCCCACTGTTGAGCAAGCGGACATATTGGCCAAAGAGGGTTCCAAAATTGTCCATACAACAAAACTAAATATCTCCTCTGAAAAAGTTAGAAGTTTAATTAAAACATTTACACAAACAATTATGACATACTTGTGACAAGTATGTTACCTCTTCTGAAAAACGTAGTTGGTAAAATCTCAAAAATAAACTTGAAACAATTCTATATATACCTGGAAAATCATCTATTCAAATGTTCTATTAATCATGGTCCTAATTGCCCGAGTGTACATTTGTTTAAGTTGGATTAATGGCTTCCCCAAAGTGCCTTTTATGTGGTAAAGATGACTTAATAAACATTAATCAACTAAATTTATGCAAAATTCTAAAAAATCAAGACGATCCAGTCTGTGAATATTGGGAAGCAAGAAGAATGATTTTATCAAGTTCTGAAATTTAAACACATGCACTTATACATTTGAAACGATTATTACATATTCTCAAGAATTTGCCCAATACATTGTTGATAATTGATTAATGTGTTGCTCTAATATATTATTGTAGTTTGTTGTATTTAAATATATCATTACTGAAGTTACATCATTTATTTATTTGTTACTTACAAATGAACGTATGTGTATGTTGAAGTGCGGGTGTCCGGGAAAATATCCAAGAAATAATAATAAAACATACAGAAACTGCAAAGCCAATTAAAGTAGCTATCATTTTGAAAATATTAGTTCACTTATTTGTGTACATAACCAAGTGAATAAAGCACAAGGATATTTGTTTACATAACTGCAGGAACTAATTAGTGGAAATACCTACAAGTTTTCAGGAAGAGGCTACTAGTTCACCAAGCACAAACCTATATTTGTGTATTTGTTGACATAGAAAAATGATGTATCTTTCTGGGTACATATAATAAAAAGTATAACTCATAAAGTTAGTAAGAAAACTAAAATTTGTAAATATCAAAATTTTAATAAAATAAAACTTAAGTATTTAATAAATTTGCTCTCCCGTGCCAAACAACACTGCAGGTTGTAGAACTCAGCGCTCATCTAATTTAAAACCGCCGCTTTTTATCAATCATCTGGTAACTACTTCTGATCTAAATTTTTCCCATCCACTATTCCCTTCAGTATGTCTCTTTGCAGATTTTACTCATACTTCTTTCTTCCTGATCGGTTTTAGCGCTATTTTTAGTATTTCTTAACCAGCTCCATGGTCTATTTTACATCACGTCTCATGGATTGGATAGGAAGATGAGGGGGAAATCTATGACTGCCGGGATGACATTATGTGGTTTTAGTGAGGCAATGCTTAAATAATGTTTACCAAAATAATTTAGGTCACTTTATATGGTATTGTCACGTGTATGGTTGAGCAATACTTGGAAACACATCAAATTTTAGAAGGTTATTGTTTAATGCCTACTTCCTGTGACTTGACTCGCTTACACATTCTAAAGTCCTTAATTCTGATTTATGAGAACAGAGTTATACGACATTTCACATGACCTTAGTTTATGACATCAATTTCTTGTTTGCTGATGTCAACCATGTGCAGGTGCACGGATGAGAACTTTGCTGACTTAGTTAATTTAGTCAATCGGATGCTGAAACAGCATTCTTTGTCAGCCAAAATGCCCTAAAACTCATGGGAATGCTGACGTTTGTTTTGGATATGTTTACATAGCATTTTTGGCGTGGCATTGCCATTTTGGTACTAGAAGGCCATGATGGAAGTAATAGTATTTAAATAGTGCATATTTTGGCAGTCATGGGTCACTCTAATTTGGATTCTTCCGTAAGTCACGCTTGAGCTTTGAGAGCCAGGTCGCCATGCCTCCTACTAGCTGTGGCTTATTTACACGACGAATCCTTAACCAATCACGACACGCATCTCCAAGTTAGGCCCATATGGGTCTTTGATATAATAATTTAACTTATCACTAGTTCATCCCCAAATTTCTTCAAGACTTTGGTAGTACGATATATAGATTGGCATATTATGAACTCGGTGTTGTCTCTGCATTCGCTCTAACCCTTTGCTCTATCCTGCTCTACCATCTTGTTCCTTATCCTTTCAGTTACGTCCCTAGTCACTGAAAAGACTGCAAACAATTAAGCTACACTTCTTCGTAACATATGGTGGAGGGCAACAAATTTTCAAATGTACAGTTAACTTGAGGTGGCAGCTGAGTAAAGATGCTCACCAAATAAATTAGTCTATTACCACACCTGGAAAGAGAGTGAGAATGATTTCTACATGTGGAGCCATTGACGGTGCATGCATTAACTGCCCCACATGTAGAAGTCATCCTCACTCTCCTTCCAGGTGTGGTAATAGACTAATTTATTTAGTGTGTATTTTTACTCAGCTGCCACCTCAAGATAATTCGATTGTACTATCCACATTTTAAGTTAACTGACTGACTTCGCACTCTGTAAATGCCGTAATACGATTTTTGTTCAGAAAAGTCTCGTGGATGAGAGATCTCATGTCCCTATAGAAAGCATATTGATGTAAGATTCCCTTTTTTTATAGATTATGCACCATATTATGCTCTTTATCTTTATTTAATCTTTTTAATTTCACAGATATAAGAATAAATTAGTAAAAATACACAGGGTCATTATAAACAAATACACTTTATAAAAGCAATATATAAAATAGCATGCTGGCTCTTAAACTCAGCCGTTATTCTTTTAAAAATGCAGAACTTATTCTCAAAAGAAAAATATCAAAAAGTTTATCTAATGGACCTCTATTTCTTATACATGTCAATAAACTAGCGGTAATTTCTAGATTTCATGGAGTCAAATATTTGCCGTCCTTATGGGCAGAAGCTGAAGCAGTAATCACTGCTCCAGACTTAGCGCTCAGTTTTTGCTTCTGGATCTATTTCTACTTCTGGAGGACATCGACAGCTCCCCTCTTCTGCTGTCAGATGGGCGGAAGCATCAAATAGGTGACGGAATGGATGTGGCCGTAAAGTGAATTTCCCCTCCTCTAGTTCCTTGAGAAGTCCTAAGTAATGTTCCTCATCCAGCTCTCCTGTTTGCCATTCTCTTTCTATTTCTCTCCGCTCTCGCTCCTGAAACAGCCAATACAGATCAATAATTATTACAAGTGAAACCCAGGGGCGGCTCCGAGGGTAAAGCTTGTGGCGTAAAATGAGAATCTATTTTAAATAATTTTAAGTTGTACTTCATGATTGCATCAAATCTCTTTTCTGACAATTGAAACCCATAGAAGCACAAGGAAGCGACTTCAAATAGCATGTTTTCAACATGACTGCATATTTTTCTTAAAGATATTGTATACATCGCATTTGACTTTAACGAACGAAATTTGCTTATATCGCTTCGAATTGCTTGATTCTAGTACGGCCGTTGGATCTCTGGCTCTGACGTTTTGCGGTTGCTGGAGGCGGATGGGAAGATTAATAATACCAACATATAGTAATGAGCAATTGAAAACATCCACAAAATTATCCTTAGAATGAAAAAATAGGACTATATTAGCTTTATAACATTGAAATCTAACTTGCAATTTCACTTTCTTGCAAGATGTTCATTACAGCGCCACAATATTCGAATATAGCATTAGAAACTGTGAACAATAGATACCCACCTGAAGAATGGTTACATATCTACACAGCTGGATCTAACTTGGACAACAACTCAGGAGCAGGAATTAAGTGTGCACTGTTCTCATACTATCAACCAGCAGGATACCACACAACAAATTTTGATGCAGAAGTAACAGCTATACATATTTCACTCCAACACCTTCTATACAGAATAGATAAATTCAAAAATGCTTTCATACTTTCTGATTCTAAAGCAGCATTATGTGCGATAATTTCATATAAAATGAAGTTAATCCAAATTAAAGAATGTCACAAAATGATCGAACAACTTCAAAAACTACAGAAAAGAATTATATTACAGTGGATACCTGCACATTGTGGAATTGCTGGAAATGAATCAGCTGATTTTCTTGCCAAAAAAGGTGCAAATTTAATTCCGAACAAAAGTAAACACTTACCGTTTACATCCATAAAAATATTGATCAAAAACAAATATAAAAACAAACAAAACCAATCAATATCTAACAAAGCCAAAGATAAAAAATTGAACATTTTAATTAAAAATCCAGAAATTATTCCAGAAATCCCACGTAAAGCTGCAGTAGCAAATTTTAGATTACTTACGGAACATGATAATTTGGCCAAACACTTACACAGAATAGGAATTTATACAATTCCAAATTCTCCTCTGTGCAACAAAGAGCAAATGACTGGCCCTACCTGCGGACCCACTACACAGAAATACTGGAGAGCAAGAGAGCTAAAGGCTCCATTGCCAAAGCCTAGCATTTGAAAACAACAACAACAACATATTCGAATATTTCTTCCACACCTTTTACGCACGCTAACTGCTTCTGTTGATGGTACTGGAGTCTGTACATCCGGTGTCGTGGTCAGCAAGTTAAAACTGTCTGCTAGCGTCAATCAGCATTGACTGTGGTAGGCGTGGCTTCCGAATCCAACAGCATGTTGCCACTTTAAATTTGTGTGGACAACGTGGCTACACCTGCTTTTGGTGCTTGCGATGGTGAAGTTTGTTTGCTATTTTGTGCGTGCGTGAATTCCGACTTTTAGTGTTTGTAAATCCTATTATTATTATTATTGCTATTATAATAATATGGCTACTGGTTCGTGAAATATTTAAAACACGCATGTCCCTCTGCTTGAAATTCCCGCTAAAGAACTAGCAACAGCTCGCTTGCCCCTCTCGGGAAATGTCAGAGCCGGAAAACGGATGGCCGAACTGTCTTCAGATGAAGTTTTATATTCATGTTGTAATAAGTGAAATTTTGTCTGCACTACTTTGAGGATTCATAGCTGTGTGCTTTATTATGGGTAACCTTATACATTTTAAGTGCTTTTGTTTGAATGGTTGAGGTTCTTAAAGCTCTATTTCTATAATAGGCATGCTGTAGGCAATAAATTAGCTAATGCTACAAGAGTTCTTAAAGAAAGATGCGTATCCTGTCTTGTTTTAAATGCATCGAATGTGTTGTGATATTAATGATCAACTTACTGTCAAAACCAAGACATTCAGAAGCATAAGTCAATCTTTTATGTTTTACATCGAATCATTTTCGATGATAATGATTATATTAGTATCTGCTGTACTGTAAGCCACAGCTGTCTCAAAGCACCGTACCGCTAGTTGTATATGCACAGTAATAGTCATATCTATGTAGGACAGGCCAGCTTAGGTTACGGAGGGAACAACTAGAATCTCGACCCCAAAATTGGACCTTTTGTGTAAATACCCTCGGGAGGAATGGGTGAGATGAAGGGATCTCATGAGATTTAAGAATGGGCTCCAGGGCCGAATAACGGAGACGAGAGTCGCACATAATTCTCTACAGTTTCAGAATTGACTACCCGGCCAGGAGACGCTCCAAGGGCGACCTGTCTAAAACAGTGGAGGCTAGCTCAAATGCTCCCCTCCAGCGGGAACCAAGAAAATTTTCATCAAGCATTGGAGACACTGATTATCCTTCGAAGAACTTCCAAATCACAGGTCTCTTCCCGAAGTCAACCTGTAATTGAAAGAGAGAAATGAAATGAGAGGAAAAGGGAGAGAGGAGATCGGTGATAAAAGGCACCACTTTAGCATTCAGACTTGACTACCCGGCCAGGAGGCGCTCAACGGCGACCCATCTAAGCCAGTGGAGGGTGGGTCAAATACTCCCCTCCAACGGGAACCAAGAAAAGTTTGATCCAGCATTGGAGACACTGATAATCCTTCGAAGAACTTCCAAATCGCAAGTCTCTTCCCGAAGTCAATCTGTAATTGAAAGAGAGAAATGGAATAAGAGGAAAAGGGTGAGAGGAGATCGGTGATAAAAGGCACCACTCTAGCATTACCTCGCTGATCAGGGAAACCCTAGGAAAATCCCTCTAGGAATCGTAATTATTATTAACAGAGGCACCCACATCTGAATCGACCGTGAAATAATACAAACAATATGTTTACGTTTAGTACTTATCAGAGACACGGCACTGGTAGACTTCCGTTTACCGTTGAACAGTTTAACCATAACAATTATGTTGTGAACGTGTAGGTTGTGGGATGTTCGACGAGCACATGTGGGAGTTACAGTAAAGGTTAAATCTGTGCTTGCAGCAATATTGAACAGGACATTCCCATTTAACATTTAGAAAAAAATCTGATTGCTTTACAATGGCATCAACTGTGTCACATATGCAGTCACAAACTTTTGCTATTAACTCTGTCACGAAACATTTTAAACGCTTATTCTTCTACTTCGTGTAAATCAAGACGCATATCAATATAGCCCTATAGATACAATGGGAATAGAAAAATTCAGTAGGCTTGAGGGACAGTCAAATATTTATGTGATGGCCTTGACATTTCATTCTTTTTGTATATCCAGGACTTACCATTTGAAAAAATATAAGTACTGGAAAATGCAAATAGATAAGTAATATTTCGAAAATGGTTCATTCACCATAAAAATTGTATTTGACATATACTATGAGTTTTACAGAGATCAATACTCTTTGCATATAGCAAAATTTTCTCTATCCCTTACAGTCTACCAGAACGAAAAGTACTTTTGAGGAAGATACACATTTCATTTGATATGAAAATATCTTAAACATATGATGCTTTAATAAAATTCAGACACTTTTGAAATATATTGCATTGCAAAGAGTAGTCTGAGGTATAGAGACTTTTTTCGAAAAATCTCAGTCTAGTAATCTGAAAATGCTTAAGTTTGTTATTTAACACTTTTAGAATTTATGCTGTTCACATACACACATGCTTTTAAAAATTAATTTTTCTTTGTCTCTTTATTTTTAATTTAGTGTTTCAAAACATTTATGTTGAAACCCAGCTATCGATTTATCGCAGGTCAGTGTCTAACCAGCCGAAACCGAAAATTAAAGATTGAATTTTTTGTGCAAATATGTTAAACTTTAAGTGCTGTAATCAAAACCATTACAACCACTTTTTAAAAATCAAAACTAAGGAACATTTGTCCATATAAACAGTAGTTTTGGTTTGAGTTCAAGGGGGAGCTCAAAACATATACTGCCGCTAAAACTTCATCATCAAATCTGGTGACTGAATACAGTACTTTCCCTGCTTATTATACCTACGTAATAGAGAGAATGGAAATGCAATTAATTATTTAACCTGTCATATTATTTTTGTCCCATACTCATGTTCAATACTTTGAAAACGTTCTCGCTGACAGTGCGACTCTGTATTTTTTCTCAACCTCTCTTCTGCTTTTCTCTTTCTGCATTGTTATCTGAAAATGGTGGTGCTAATATACGTGAATTAGCTACAGTTAGGGTGTGTTAATGTCGCTAATTACGGGCCCTCTCTTCAAAGTGCTCTTTGCGTTCTCTCTTTTCGCTGAAGTGTAATTATTATGTGACAGTCCGGTTAACCATAGACGACCGCACTGTACTCCAGCCTAAACTTCCAGTTGATGATAGTATGATTTTTGTATTACGTTTTTGACATGACTACTATCCTACTACTACTACTGTTCTGCTGTAAACTGCTCCAGTATTGAACTATGGGATATTCTTCTAAGGGCAGCGTGTGCGGGAATGATCTGGAATTAACTATTCGAACTATTTTTTAATTTTATCCCTCGAAATTCTAACTACACAGCTGTATCTGCTAACTTCTGACGTATTCAGCCTTAGATTTACAAATAACTTCCCGTATTAATAATTCAAAGCAGAGGATACTAATCGGAAGCTATCTTGGTGGTGACAAATCTACGTAATCAGAGCTTGGTCTTTAAACGATGCGGCTGCCGATAATCGATCACAGAAAACACATCTCCAAGATAGTTAAACACGAAGGGAAAATTCGCAACCTTTAGATATACCGCTATTTTGTTAAGTACCATCTACATACATTTGCTTATGTATAATAAACAGCGGTAAATATTGTATTCCACTCATAATTCCATATCTATATTCCCGAAAATACATATTTTCCAGACTTCCTGGATTCAAAGCAGCATTTTCAGAACACCAGCTCTGTGTGTGTTTCTGTGAGTCTGTAAACAGAATAAAAGTGGGATAGATACGGATACCAAACTTGGCATCCTCCAAGGATGAGTCGCCAAAATTGGCAAGAAAATACATCTACTCCAAACTTTCTTTAGCAGCATTGATAAATGATTTGAAAATATTGATATTATCGTAACTGGCGACTTTCATTAAGATGCCATATACTGTTTAAGATATTTGCATTATAAATGAAGTGTATGTGTACTGAATATCTCTGAAGAGGTCTTCATCTTGAATGACCTTCGAATAAATGGTAAACATTAAGACATATAGAAATAGTATATTGGGTACTACAAGGTGCGTTAAAGTTATAACACCTGAACTGGGACCAGATAGGAACTAGTTTTTTTTTAATACACATGGACTCTTTGTGAATGAGTGACAGAGATCGCAGCACCGTACAGTGCATAGAATTCTAGTGGCAGTGACGAGAGCTAGGACTGTTTATGATACTTAAAATAGTGGCGTTTTCATTGCAAGAACAGCATGTAATCATTCGTTTTCTCCATTTTCGTGGTGTGACACCTATTGAAATTCATCGCCAGTTGAGTGAGGTATGTGGTGATGGTACCACGGATGTGTCTAATGTGCGTTCCTGGGTGCAACAGTTCACTGAAAGCAGAACATCGTGTGACCACAAACCAAAGCAGTTACGGCCTCACACCAGCCTGTATGATGACATGAGCCAGCAAGTGGGGGACGTTGTTTTGGAGGATCACCGATTCAGCGTTTTCAGATCATCATGCAGGATTGTGTACAAAGATCCCACGAAATGCCAATTTTGGAGGCGATGTCTGCAACTGTCTTGGTTTGTTGTCACACGATGTTCTGCCTTCATTGAACTGTCGCACCCAGGAATGCACATTAGACGCATCCATGGTACCATCACCACATGCCTCACTCAACTAACGATGAATTTCAGTGTCACACCACGAAAATGCAGAAAACGAATGATTACGCGCTGTTCTTGCAATAAGAACGTAGCCATTTTAAGTATCAAAAACAGTCCTAACTCTCGTCGCTGCCACTACAGTTTCATGCCCTGTACAGTGCTGCCATCTCTGGCACGCATTCACAAAGAGTCTACGTGCATTTTAAAAACAGAAGTTCCTATCTCGTCCCAGTCCTGAAAAAGAAATAGGAGGTGTTATAACTTGAATGTACCTCGTAAGAACTGTAAGAATACATATTGGGATAACGAGGCCCACAGCATCGAGGATTCCCAAGCATTCCAGATCTGAGAAGTAACTTAAATTTCGCGGTTACCCAATTGTTTTTGCAATACTTGAAAAAATCCATAAAAGTTAATAATAAATCAAAATTGTTTTTCCATATTTTATTGGACACTAGGATTATGATTACTGCGGAGGGACTCGGCACTGCGACCAGTTCTGATATATTGTACTTGTGGCCCCAAGTGGAGGATTCGCGTAAGGAGGGATGAAGAAGAGATAGAGGGTGGACGTCCCAAGGAGCCAGGACAGTGCAGATGGTATGTTCTGTACCGTTTGCCTAGATAGAAACCTCCCCCGGAAGGACAGGATGGCATTCCTCCTACTGTGGTTCGGAAGCGGTCCCAGCAGCCGGTTCGAAGTTCGGCAACCGTCCTACCGGAGAAGGAATTGGTTTACTCAGAGCATATCATCCTGCCGTGCACCGCCGAGACTCCCACCGACACTTCTACCCTAGAGACCACCAGATGAAAAATGATGTGAAATGATAATGGAGATGAAATGGAGGGGCAGAGCATACGGGGATGTAATTAACTTTCCCAGAATTCCCCTGGCAATCCGGGAAAAAACCCGAAAAATACCATGGGCTAGGTAGCTCAGCCACGGGAATCGAACCCGAGCCACAGACGAAACTGCCTGAGTAATCTCACTTGGTTTATTGAACATTAATAAAAAATGAACTGAAATATGAAAATGAAATGCTACATCTAAATTACATGGGCAAAACCTTCTTATCCACTTTTTGTTAATGAATTAATTGAAGTAGCACATGTCCTGGTTCAGTTCATAATATTATCAAGTTGATGGTAAATAATACGTTTGTTAATGAAACTCTAAATATTTTAGTGATCAGTGATCAAAGGTTAGGAAAGGTTGGATGCTTTAATGAATCGATAGATACCTCAACAGATTGGTTTTGTAATCCTAGAGGATGCCACAGACATGTTCACAGAAAATAATATTTATTGACCGCAGTTGCTCTTGGGATAAAGCCTAAAAAATTTTGAAGTGTAACTTCCATGACAACTACAAATCTGCGTCCCTTCCTATACCTACTTTCCCCCAGCGTTGGGTAATGGTAATAAAAGTTCTGCCATTGGTAGTTACAAAGAGAGATCTAGAACCCTTCAACAGGTTCATAGATTGACATTCGTTTGTTGAGTGTGGTATTGATTAGATAGTTGTACAAAGTGATTGGAGTAAAAGAGAACTTTTTGCTCTCTTTTTCCCCCTTTTTATTTTTGCTATACTGCAGCCGTAGGACTTGCGAATATACCAGCTGTTATCGCTAGAAAGAAAAAAGAGGAAAGCATTGATTCTGTAACAACGAATATCTTTTGTACTAGTATTCAAGGTATCTTTTTTATTACAAACCTGTAGTTTCCTTTTGTTGGCTTTTGCTCGTATAAAGCTTCTAGTTCAAGCATGATTTCTCTTTAAACTGGTGAAACCAGAAAACATCGGTGAACTTACAAATATCAAGTTTTTATATTTATTCAACTTATTTGGAACCGAAATTGTTGCAATTTGCGTAGGTGGAGAAGTGATGAGGGGATAATTTGAAGATTAGATTTTGTAGTCAAGTTCCTGATATTCCTCGGCTGCTCCGGTGCACAAGATCGTACCTCTGAGCGTGGTCACGGAGTAGCAGAGAATAATATTACTGTTGAAGGATGACCAAATAGCTATTTTCTGAGAAAAATTATGTTTTAATTCTGTTCTCTGATAAAAATTAAAAAAATATTAATGTTATCCTTTTACAAACAATGATTGAAGTATCAATTAATTATTCTTCTATTATACACACGCTAGTCTTGCTTCCTAAATCACAATCAAAGTAGTTTCTGCACAACCTTGGAGAAACACTATAATACGTCTTTCTTCTCCGAAAGTCACATACAGAAGAACGCTTTGCCAGTTCAGTTTTCCTGCTCTTTCTGTTCACGTTGTTATCGCAACCAAATAACTCATCTTCTACTGGTCCATGTCACCACATTATGTAATCTCATTTTTACAACTACCAATACCAAAACTGTTACTCAATATCACATTAACATTGCATCATCTCGTGACCCACTGGATTTCATACTTTCATTTCTTATTCACTTGAACTTTTCCCTATTGATCCTTAAACCATTAAACCATATTTAAACAATTCTATAACTCCTGGGGCCTAAATCAAAACAACTGTTACATATTCTTACTTTGTCTACCGTTTAGGTAGAGTAAGTAAAGGAAGCAGTATTATGAATAAACCACAACACTTAGTAACACTTCAATTATCTGGTTAAAATTGTCTAAATTCTCTGAGACCGATATTGCGATCTTTTCATCGTATCCGCAGTCAGAAGACTGATCAACCTTTCGGTTACTTCCGGAAGTTGACGGATAGTTCGCTATCTTACTGCTATCTACTGGGAGCAACACAAACTTAATGACGGAAACTATTGGCGGTATTTCAAAATTCATCACGCTACTTTTATTTCTGAAAATAAATATTTTCTCCGAAACCATTAAATCTATGGGTAGAATTTTGAAATCTACTGCCCCAGTGCACACCTCGGTAGCGTAGATGGTAGCGTGTTTGCCTCACGTTCGAAAGGTCCCAAGTTCGAATCTCGGTCACGGTGAGTTATCTGGATAAGGTTTTCTTCCGGGGTTTCCTCTTATCCTGATAGACGAATGTCGGGTAACTCTACGCTCTATGGACCCGGCCTCATTTGAGCATCATTTCACCCATTTCAATCATCGTCCGATATGACTTAACGTTGACAAACGTAAATTGAAAAAAGAACTGCCGCAGTAGATGGCAGTAAGATAACTAACTATCCGTCAACTTCCGAAAGCAGACAAAAGGTTGATCAGTCAGCAGGCCGAAGGGGAGCGACACCGAAGCCTCCCGCGTTTAGAAAAATAGCTCGGGAGCTCCCCGGACCATTTAAGGACCTCCCGGTCGAAACAGGTAACAGTTCCAGTAATATTTATATTATTTGATGAAGCATTACATTCTTCTAGTGGAAGATTTTGTTGCGTTTATGACTGATAACAAAGAAACATGGCTCTAGTACCAAAAGTACTAGTACCAAGCTTTTCTCTTCAGATCGCAAAGTACTTTCTGTCTCTGGATTTTGTCCCCAGATGGCGATGTGTGGTTATATTCCTCTTGAATATCCGGGACATCTATTTCTTCAAATGGAAAAGGTTTTAATAAAACTTTTGCGACTTTTAACATGCACATTCATCACACTACCCCGCTTTTTAAGTACTTCTGGAATGCCAAAGTGTAACCGTTCCGAAACAGAATTTTCCTTCCTGTCCTACTCACCGTAATTTCAGTCTCATCGGAAAACATGTACAATGTGAACTAATTTATCGTACACTGAAAGAAGTCGAGGAAAAAATTAGGCATACCCATTCCAGCCCACCTGGTGACTAATTAAACCGGTTTCGCGAGAGGCTTGGGGGTTGTTACCTGCTAAGCTTATCTGTGCACGGGAGACTTCGGACATGTACCCGGCCACAGATGCCATGTAAAGATCACGAAAGCTATCCCAGAGGATTTAAATAAGTTTAACCATATCAGTGAAGGTGATACTTATTGAAATTCAATGAAGTGAGACAAGAGGATATTCAGGAAACGCCAACACTCCAAACTACCCATTACATAAGAAAAATCTGTCGTTATTTTATATTTTCTCACATATGACTAATGATTTGGATTTAAAGTACCCTAATATTAGCACTAACGCATCTGATATAACATTCGCCATATTCACACGACTTTCTCTATCCTTTCTACAAAAATACTATTCTTAAAATACCTTATTTTTTCATTAGAGATGAACATTTCCAGACGTTGTTTTACTATATTTATATTACCTAGTAATAAAAAAGGCAACAATGGAAACTAGTAGGCTTAAATGAAGCAAAAATTGTTTAAGAACCGGTCTCTCTATTGATAATGACTTTTAAATTCGCTTACTTTGCAATACTTACAAGAAAAGAATAAATAGCAATTTTGTAAATGTAAAGATTTAAAGTGTTCGGTATTTCAAAATTACTAGGGCTGTTCAATAAAGAGTGATCACTTTTTTTTTTTTTTTTTTTTTTTTTTTTGACAACGTACCTGTACTCATCCTCATAATTTTGATGGCTCTTCTCAAAATTGCCTCCGCTGAATGCGATACACTTGTCCCAGCGTTTCTGCCAGTCTACAAAGACATGCTGGAAGCTATTTTTTGAGAGATCCTTCAAAATCGCCCACGGAGCCTTCACCACTGCTTCTGATGATGGATAATGCCTCCCACGAAGGCGTTTCTTCAAGTTAAGAAATAGAAAAGTATTCACATGGGGCTAAATCTGTACTATAGGGAAGTTGAGAGATGCACTTTACGTTGATTTTTGCAAGATATTCAGCAACAACATTGACAATATCCGGCCGCACATTATAGTGGTGCAGCATCCAGCCTGTTTCACGGAAATGTGATCTTTTGCGCCTGATATGGACTTGCGATGTTTTCAGGACATCCCTGTAGTATTGTCCAGTTACTGATATGTGTGCAGATACATGCTGATGAACCATTCCATAAATATCAAAGAATGAGATGACCATAACTTTCCCAGCAGAAGCAACCACTTTTACTTTTTGGGGGGTTGGTGATAAAGCAGCTCAGCTTTGCTGTTTGCTCTCAGGTTCAACATTATGTAGTCAAGTTTCATCAGCAGTGATTACATTCGAAAGTAACTCCGGATCTTCCTCTAACATCAACTTTAACTGCATGCAGACCTGCATGCGAATGTCCTTTTGTTCGGGAACCAACAATCTTGAAACCCATCGCGCACAAACACGTCTTATGTGTATTTTTCTGTCACCAAAGTGTGGGTGGCACCAAATGAAATGTTCAGTATTTCAGAAAGCGATCTTAAGGTAATTCGTCGATCCTCTCTCACAATGACAGCAGCAGTGTTGATGTTTTCTTCCGTAAGAGTAGTAACTGGAGCACCGGGTCCACATTTCTTTGAAATTGACTGTCTTCCCTCTTTAAACATAAACTACCTACGAGTTGTGCTGTAGGGAAGAAACAGCTCTCCATAGGCCTCTTGTAACATTGCATAAACTTTAACTGAAGATTTGTTGAGATGCAAGCAGAATTTCAAAGCCGCATATTGTTCCTCGCTTGTTACCTCAATTGCAGCGGTAGGCGATACTGAACATGTCTGAACTTGCCTGGTTCCCACAGGCGGGAACCAGGAGTACCAACAATGAAACTACTACGGCGTGTTTGTTTCACATTAAGCTAACATAATATAATAACATTGAATTTTAGTGCGAAAAATTATAACCGTAAAAAAATTATAATCATTCTTTATTAAACAACCCTCGTAAAATACCGATATTCATGAAAAGAAAAAAATGATATAAATTGTGTAATTTATTAGGGTTTGAATTTTTTTCTGTTTTAATATACTACTAAGCAACAAAATTTCGTTTATAATGTTGACAAATTCTCAAATATTTCAAGAAAATTAAACTTCACATTTCATTTGCCATATGAATGGATTTTAAGTATGTGGCAATTGAATCAAAATTGTTAAATTCAATTTTGAAAATTCAAAGTTGCATTAAATCATCCTTTTCCATGACGATCAGTTTCAGATGGGAAATTTTATTATTATATTTGTATGGAATCATTGGATGATAGAGATTTAAATCTCAAACTTCTTAACGACTTGTGTTTTTGTTATGTTGACATTTACATACACGGACGGACACATGCACAAGCAGACAATTTTCTACAAATAGCTTTTTAAATATGGGGGCTTTAAAAGTCAGTATTTTAGTGGTATTTTTGTTCAGTTGTTTATAGGAATGCAATACTTTATTTACTCTCTACTTGGAGTAAAACAACAATAATTATGTCAGAAAATTTGTATATTTTCGTATTTTCCCAACCAATGATGAGCGAGGTAATCTACATGGAACGAATAGAAAGGTTTTCTCCTTTGCCTGTATTTGAGCATCACACACAAGCTCGAGAGCCCATGTTTGTAGTGCTTTGCGGCCAAAGAAATGGAATGTAATGAGAATATTATCTTTGTACTTTAGCACCTATATCCAGATACCGGACCACGGTTATGCGTTTACCACACCAGCAGCTGCGGCAAGTGCGGTGGATCTCATTATCGAATTCACTGGCGCCGTGTGAACCTTTCCTTTCTGTCCTTTTCTCTATAATCACGAGGATATTTCCCATGTGGATGTCACAGTGAGAATCCTTACAAACAAATTTCCTTCGTAGATTTTTAAGTTTGGTTGACAGGATAATATATTTTGATTTTTACTCTCTCTCTCTCCCTATCTATCTATCTATCTGTCTGTCTGTCTGTCTGTCTGTCTGTCTGTCTGTCTGTCTGTCTGTCTGTCTGTCTGTCTGTCTGTCTGTCTGTCTGTCTGTCCGTCCGTCCGTCCGTCCGTCCGTCCGTCCGACTGTCCGCCTGCCTGTCCGCCTGCCTGCCTGTCTGTCTGTCTGTCTGTCTGTCTGTCTGTCTGTCTATCTGTCTGTCTGTCTGTCTGTCTGTCTGTCTGTCTGTCTGTCTGTCTGTCTGTCTGTCTGTCTGTCTGTCTGTCCGTCTGTCCGTCCGTCCGTCCGTCCGTCCGACTGTCCGCCTGCCTGTCCGCCTGCCTGCCTGCCTGCCTGTCTGTCTGTCTGTCTGTCTGTCTGTCTGTCTGTCTGTCTGTCTGTCCGTCTATTCGTCCGTCCGTCCGTCCGACTGTCCGCCTGCCTGTCCGCCTGCCTGCCTGCCTGCCTGCCCGTTCTACCTACCTGTCCGTCCTACCTGCCTGTCCGTCCTACCTACCTGTCTGTCCTACCTACCTGTCCGTCCTACCTACCTGTCCGTCCTACCTGCCTACCTGTCCATCTCTCTCTCTTCGACCCACATATAGAAGTTAAGAGGAAGTATTGACTTATACCCGTGATGGCTCAAATGGTACCGTATTAGGTAGTAGTCTGCATTTGGAAGTCCTGAGTTCGAATCCCGTGGCTGACTTCACTGTCTCATAGAGAGGTCTCGGGATCGGGGGATCACCTGGGATCGGGAGAGGTCTCAGACTCTCAGCCTATCCGCAAGGGATATGTAGGCCCAAAGGAGAGGAGGGGAGCCAGTTGTGAGAGTTACCATCTATAACCATGAGGACCCTGCTCTCTGTCCTGTTTCACCACTCCCTCAATTTACCTCTCCCTCTCGTGGGCTTCACATCAGGGACACAGGCACCACAGATTTTATTGGTGAGGTGTCAGTCGTCAACCTCGAACCTTATACTGCGAAGTATTTGGGTGACCAAAAATTCGGTGTTTAGAGCTCGCCGATTTCCATGTCATTTGTGAAAATGTTGTAACGTGTCTAAGACTGATAAACTTGCTTCCTTTGATGTAACTGACTTTTGATAGTATTCCTAGAGAAACGCTTTTTATATTTTAAAAAATGGTTGAGTTCTGTAGATTGTAACGGGAATTTTGGGTCTGATAATGTTAATTCTGATTTCTTACTTGGATCCTCCTGTACAAGGCATCCACGCCAACATCAACTCCAAAATTATGTTCATACGTTCACTTTCATGATTATTTTGAAGTATCAATCGAATTCTAAATAAGTCATGAGACATGTGTGTTTCAAGGCGTGGTTCGGAATAAAGAAGCCAAATTCTATAATTGATTATATTTATACGGATTCGAACTACAACTTAAAACGTTTTTGTTCTTGCAGCGGTACACATCACATTCGTCGTTACAACAAAAATCTCTTTCTCTTTATAACAAGATTACTAACTTATCGTAATGTAACAAAACTGAAGAACATATCTGTCTCTTAAAGATTATTATTGACTTCTCGTAACTATCGTTACTTCTACTTAATTTTGTGATTGGCCGATCCAATGGCACGTCACCGCATTACGTCATATTACGCCATACGATTATTATTTCGGACAATCACACAATTATATACATTTTTACATATTTAAGTTATTAAATATATTTACATAATCAGTTTTTATAACTTTATAAACTTTTTATACTTCAAACATAACCCAAAAGTACTGTTACAGGACTTATATGAGGAATTAATAACTGATTTTGTTAAACTTACTAATGTTTGGATCAAAATTGGTTCACTTTTAATGGTCTTTTTTTCAACAAACTTCTGGCTTGACAATGGGTAAGCCATGTCACCTTTTCTTTCTGATCTTTTTATGAGCTTTTTTGAAATGCAAGCACTAAAGCATTCCCTTTAACTTTTAAAACTTGTTACATACATGTGGATGGCATTTTTGCTATTTTTCCTGATAAGTACATAAATTGTGCTTTAAAACTTCTGAATTTACAAGATAAAGCTATAAAATTTCTATTAGGTGCTAAGATTAATGGTTGTTTCTAGATCTGAAGATAGTGATAATTAACAATAGTACTTTAATAATAATTTAGTGAAAAAAGTCTTTTGTTCAGTAATGCGAAGTTTGATAGTGTTTTGTCTTTGTTTATAGTTGTGTTATATCCAGTATTTCATTTGTGTTATAACATTTTATAAATATCCTGATGATGGGAGAGATGTACACTCCCGAAACGTTTATATCTAATCATCTTTTCACCTGGCTGGCTGTCCGAGAAGAAAATGAGAGTAAAGAAACAGTTACATGAGAAGAATGAGGTGATGATGTTCATTCGGCTAGACACGTCTTGTATGTTAACGTGAAAATGAACACGATTCACGAATTAAATATGTACTGGAAAACAAGCACAATTAAAAACAGATATATAGACATTTATTAATCTCACAAAAACTCGAGAACAGCCCTGAACTTATCTGCCTAATTTTGGTTTTGAAATATTTGTATAACTCCAAGTAAGGTTTAAAAGGTGAAGAAAGAAAACATGAAGAGATGATGGACCGAGCTATTTGCTAAATATAACAGTACACATGCAGAACACATACACCTTCTTTTATTTTCGTTAAAAAAGAGCATTACAGAGTAAAAAAAATTCCATTCCTTTCCCAAGTCTTCAACGCTATTTCACTTACCATATATTATTATATAACGTTTATAGTTTGTTATCAAGACTGAAAATTTTATGTAGCATCATAATATACCTTTCGTAGATTAAACACAAATTAATTTCTGAACGTGTTGTAACACAATAAATATTTGACAACAGACAATTTTTGTCAAATATTGGTGAATCCTTGTATACCTTCTTTATAATTTGTGTTTGCGAATGTGAATTGAATTGACACAAAATTAATTGAATTCCTTTGTGACTTTGTGAAGTTAGGGATACTCCTTTACTATGCCAAGGAGAACACGACCTGACTTAAGTCGTAGAAGTCAGTCACGTACTGACCGTACTGATTAACAGCGAGATGCAGGTAATAATAATACTCGTGTTGGTATGTCAGAATTGCGTTCTAGAGTATCTGATTCTTCCGGGGGACTTGTTTTCGTACAAATCAGTTGACACAGTTATAAACCAGGATGACGTAGTCAACTGTCCCACAGAGTTTTTATATTCAGTAGAACTGCCTGGGATCAGTTGTGATCATGATGAGTGTTATTAACAAACCACGACTGTCCAATGGAACGAGACTAACTGGGAAAAATATAATGAATAGCGTCATCGAGGCAACAATAACCAAGAGAAAGTACAAGGAGGGGATATCTTGGTCCCATGTATTCCGATGATTCCAATGGATTTGCCTTTTTATTTTAAGCGTCTACAATTTCCCATGCGTTTGCCCTTTGCGATTACTACTGCGGCAAACCCGCATACCAGTGTTAAATTGATTGGGTTCTAATTGGAGCTATGAGTTCTCTTATCCTCAGGTGAATGGTTGTAGGAAATGAATTTTGGTGGTTGTTGGCTACTCAGTCGTATTAATAACACTTTGTTTGTTGCAGAATTATTTGCTTTAATTCCTACCAATTTTGCTTATCGATTTGGATCGGTGACCATCTAATGTTACTTCCACTTACGCTGGTTGCGCTATTCCTAACTTCCCTACATTTCGGACTTATAAATATTCGCTTCTGTTCTTAACGCGCATGAACACGACCTTCCTGTCGTAGTATCACATTTTACGTAAATTTTTACGTAAATTTTTCTTACTTCACGATTCCTAATTCTGACCCCCTCTCTAGCTTTATCACATGACCAAACTAGCTCACCCTTCTGAAATGTTACATTCTTATTGGTTTCTCATTTATTTCGAACTTTTGAATTGGTTTGCAAAAGTCACTTAACTCACTGACATTGTAACAGCAGTTTCGAGTTATATTTAGAAAAGTTATGAAAAGTTTATAAATTTATAAAAAAAATGATTATGTAAATCTATGTAGTAATTTAAATAAGTAAAAATATATGTAATTTCGTGATTGACCGTAGTAATAATTGTATGACGTAATGTTGTGACGTGGAATTAAATCGGCCAATCACAAAATTAAGATAGGAGTAACGATAGTTACGAAAAATCAATAATCTTGATAGAGATGTTTTGTAATCGTGAGTGTGATGAAAAGTGGTGCAGGATCAAGAACTTTTATGTAATATTTACAGAACTGTTTAAATATAACAAAGTAAGAATTTACCGATATGTTGGAAGTAACCTGCAAGTGACTGGGGAAGGAAATTCAAGTAAAATGTAATCCAAATAATACAATTAAATAGTTACAAAATTTGACTTCTCCGAAACTTTATTCCGAACCACACCTGAAACTTAGATTCTCATGACTCTTATTTAATCAAACACAATCATCAAGAAACAACTCAAAATACAACGAATTAACCCTGTTATATATGGCTTCCCGACGTAGGTCTTCGAAAAGTCAACGTGCATCCCATCTCAAACATAGAAATCCCGCACCAAATTGCGCCCGAACGTGTGCCTGATTAAGATGGAGAAAAATTAACTACGAATAAAGAATTCCTGTCCCAACGTTCAGCCCACTCTGAGTTGGGGAACGCCTACCCTGAGTTGTTTGTAACGGTATACATCGTTATCAAATCAGCGAAGTAAATCTCTTTAGCGTTGATGCTCAACTGCATTTTGAAAGTCATTTGTCCCAAAACATTCCTGGCTGAAAGAATACAATAGTTCTCAGACATTTAAATTTTACTAGCACAAAGAAGGTAGTGGTCCTTTCTTCCTGTCTCTCAACGTGAATAGATTTTTACAAGAATATTTTCTCTTTCTTGTCTGGATGCTGCTATATATGTTATATTAAATTATATTCTTCCCTTCTTATTCTTTACGTCTACCGCTATTTTAATCATTACTCTATCCATTCTAATTTCATATTATTATAACACGATTTTTATGTTAGTTTAGCAAAGCATTTCTATTAATTTATCTTCTTTTTTAATTATGTGATTTCGATTAATTCGCCTTCTCCTAATCGCTGCCTGATACTGCCGTTACAGTGTTATTAACCAACCACGACTGTGTAATGGAACGAGACTAACTGGGAAAAATATAATTAATAGCGTCATCGAGGCAACAATAACCAAGATAAGGTACGAAGAAGATGATGTCTTGATCCCATGTATTCCAGTGGATTTGCCTTTTTATTTTAAGATTCTACAATTTCCCATGCGTTTGGCCTTTGCGATGACTACAAACAAATCGCATGGGCAGTCGTTGGAAGTTTGCGGAATCAATTCGAGATTCTCTGTTTCTCTCATTGACAATTATACGCCTTGTATTTACGCATCGGAAAACGATCGTATTTATATATTTACGCACCACAAAATATATTGTTTATCAAAAAATCTTTAAATTGTTTTACATAATTATAGCTGTGTTGCATTTATACTTCACCCCAATTGCACAATAAATAACTAATCCGAATTTGTTATATTTATATAAGTTCAGACAGCTTTTATTGGCGGTACCAAGTTCACCGGGTCAGCTAGTGCGTTAGTAAAAACATTCTGGATGTGATATGAGGAGCACCTACAGTTTTCGAAAACAACGAAAGGGGTGTGTAGGTTATTCTGGCTTCAAAAAATTCTGGAAAATACTTCCAGACATGTCATAATGAATTATAAGTTCATAAAAGACAAAAATAAAACCCCAAATCAAAGATCATTCTAACCCAATACGCAAATTGGAAGATAACAGTTTGATATAATGTACAAGCAAGTGATACCCCATAATAGACAAGCAGGTCTGCAGTTTCATATTACACGTTATAACATAAAATATATTCAAAAGTTGTCGAAGTAATTTATGAACGCCCTGTACTCACCCTCAATGTCTTCTGGTACTCCACTTGGTCGTGTAAGTCTTTGAGGTATTGTTTCTTCAGCATATGATCCCGGAACGCGAGCTCCTTCTCCAGTTGCCTAATATGCTCATTCATTGCCTCTTGCCGCTTACACTCCTCGGCATGCCTCCTCTTCTCCTCTTCTTCTTGATTGTGCTTCCACTGAAGTTGTTCCGCCCTCCCACGATACACTTCCTGTGGGATACATGAAAATATCACTTTTTGAATGTGCAAAATCTAAGCAAAGTCTAAACTCTTCACTTTATATCCATTTGAAATCACATGCTAATCAATTTTCGAACATTATATGATTTACATATTTATAACATGTTGCCTAGGTAATCTTAATAAAATGTTTTGAATATTGCACATTAAGGATAGCGAGCTATAGAAGCACAATAACATTTTACGTGCGTGTCAACATGACCTCACTTCTAACAAAAAATATCTATACAATACATTTATCGCATAAAAATATAATTTCAGTTTTGATCGCTTTCGACAAAATCTTATATTAATATTGTGTGATATCATATACTTCATCCTGGATTCTCTCTCTAATCGAGGTTTAGTTCCTGTGAGCATAAAGGTTAAGAGAAACAAGAATCTCCTAAGAACACGACAAGTGGAATAACGAGGGAAGTTAAAGAACGTCAAAGAGATACATATATCTCATACAACATATAGTAACTATTCCATCCAAAGACTCGATATACAAATTTCACCGGAAATTTGTGAATTCAGATTCCCTGAATCCAAAGAAAAATATTTTTAGAACGTTTGTCAGTGCAACAATATAGCTTCAAATGGAAAAGTTGATTAATAAAGGCCGGAGAGATGTGCGCTCGCATGCGATACATGTTAGCTGGAGTATGTATGACATCCACATGTACAGCACGACCATCAAATGTTGCAAACGTCGAAAACAACGCAACTCAGTACTCTGCGAACTAGTGAGGCATTGCCTTGCAAGCGTATGCAGACGCGAGGTTAAGGTGTAGTATAAGTTCCTCTCGCAGTGAGGCGGTTGTCATGGTCAGGCTGCAGTTGTTTACATGCGGACCGATAATAGTACACTCCATGAGCAGTATACCTATGGAAACACGCACACGCCTCCAGCCTTTATTGATTAACTACCAGTCCTCTCCGTGATGTATATTTGCAACTTAAATTTCAAGTTTGTCATTCGTCCAGCTTTCTGTTTTGGGCTATGCTGTGCACAAACACACCCGCTTAGACATTTTTTCTAAAAATAAAACAATTGACTGGATTCAGGAGGCTACAAAGCATACATATATTTAATTTTACGTCCTCCAACGTTAAGTCATATCGAACGATGAATGGAATGGGTGAAATGGTGCTCAAATGAGCCCAGGGTCCATAGAGCTTAGAGTTACCTGACATTCGTCTTTCAGGATAAGGGAAAACCCCAGAAAAACCTTATCCAGGTAACTCACCCTGACCGAGATTCGAACTCGGGATCCCTTGAACGTGAGGCAGATACTCTACCACCCCGCTACCGAGGCGGGCACAAAGCATATAATCGATATCCCTAACAAAATTTTGGGTGAAGTGAAGTTTTCTCCACCTACATGCTGGCGAGATGAGTGGTCCGCTCTGCGTGGCAACAGGCTTCGTAAGGTGAAGGAGCTTCCGATCACCTGGGTGACCTCCTGTCGGCTTTCGCGGCGGGAGGAAAATTACCTTGGCTCGGTTGCGCATTGGATATTGTTATTTTAGCGCTACCTTTTTAATAAATAAGGCCCCGGCTCCCGTTTGCCCACTGTGCGGTGCTGACCTGACGGTCCGTCACTTGTTTTTAGATTGTTTTAGACTAGCACGTCTCCACAGGTCTCTCCAGCAGCGGGCCAGCTTGGCGAAGATCCTCGCGGATGACGAGACGGCGGTGGGCAGTTTTAGCGTTTGTTTTAGCTGTCAGTTTTAGAATTTAGGCCCAAGTAAATTGGTTTTTTTAGCCATTTTAACCTTTTTCTGGTTTTACTATTTTAATCTGTGCCTCATTGTAATGGCGGTGTTTGTATCTAGATTATATTTGATTGTGGTGTAGTTTTCTAATGTTTTTAGAATGTTATTTAGTTTTTAACCCACTTGTTTTTAAGGGCGCTGATGACCCAGAAGTTGAGCGCCCTAAAACACAATCATCATCATCATCAAAAGATAATTTAAATAAAAACGCTTATATCTGTAGTAGGTATACGATTTGCAGATAAAACAAAGCACAAACAGTTGACAATCTCTTGGAAACAAGCTCTTTAAAAAAACATTCGTACGTGCATTTCTATGAACTTTAGCATGTTAGGCACATAAGCTTACTCGTTTAATGTTCCGCAAGAGCTTAAGAGCTCGGAGTATTCAGTGATAAAACCACAGCGAACAAGTTGCTGTGGCTATATCCACAGTTTATGTCGAGAGAAGGAAGGAGTTGCTCACCGCACTTATGGGCTGAGATATGGCAGAGCTACATTTGGGGAAACTTCACTACAAACTACCTTCTTTTCATAAAGAAGAACAAGAAAAGTTAACTGCAAGATAAACCTTGTCTCGTTCCACTTTCTCTCCCCAGAGGGTGATAAATTGTCAGTAGGCTAGACTCTCGTACAGGAAAGTAATATTATTTGCAATCATCTTTAAGCTAGTTCCTAAATGAAAACTATTTTTAAGATACCATCTTATGTTTTACACCCACATGAGCTTCTCTGTCCATTCTTCAGAACTACTTTTACAAAACATATTCCTCTATTCACCTCAGGTTAATCGCGAAGTGTTTTTAGTAAATATAAATTTATAGATTACAACTGGAATAAATTATGAGTAGGTCACTATGTGATGTCTTTCAGAATAATTATTTCTGCATATGCAGGACTTAAAAAACGAATGACTTACTATTTAAGAAAAGCATAAGCATTTTAAAATTCAAACAATACCTAGGAATATCTTAAATGTTTACCTGCATAAATGTTGTGCTTTAACTGAACCTACTCTTTTATTCAGTAATATTTTGTTCATCTCTTACGGTTTAGCAGTAATTAAACGTAATTCAGAGTGAACAGGACTTCTCCATAAAATTCAAGTGGTACATTTGATTGTTCGTGAAAATATTGTCGCCAGGCCATTGTTGATTGGAGGCGGCGCAGGCAACGAGATCAAAAACACGGCAGCGCAGTGCGGAGATAAAAGCTCGCCGAAATGGTGGGCGGGAGGAGTCGTATTACTCAAGAGTTCGCCTTTGTTCTAGCCGGATTTCGATTGTTTGAGAAATTTATGGAATGTTAGTAAACTATAAAAAGGCAGCCCGCCCGCCAAAGACAGTCAGTCGGCAATTGAACGCGTGCGGGTAGACAGCTGTGTTTTGTTGTATTGTGTATGTGTACGAAGCGTATTTCTACGGAAATAAAGTGCAATTTTTTGTGTTTGTAACCTGAACTTTTGATTTCACGAACCCACAAAGTCACAATATGTTGAAAGTACATCATTATAATCAAAATCGTTACAGCCTTTTTTGAGAAGCTCAAAATATTTAGTTAATTGATGGAAATTAATCATTTCTTCACACTAGCCATATACAGGGTATTGGATTGATAGAGTCGACATGAAAAATTCAATGCCACGGCCGGGATTTGAACCACGAATCTACTGGTTTCCGTCAAGTCACTCTAACCCATTAAGCTACCATGGCCCTATGAGCATAATTTCCAACAATTAACTTAAAATAATAAGAGTTAAGTGATGAAGCCTGGGACTCAAGTATTTACAATTGTAAATTACCACAAGTGGTGTATCTCGGATGCGAGAGCCCCTAGTGGTTTACCGGAAAAATATATGAGTCAATTGGGAAGTTTAATGTCATGACGGAAAATTGGCCATGGTAGCTTAATGGATAAAAGCAACTGGACGGAAACAAGTATATCGGTGGTTCAAATCCCGGCCGTGGCATTGAAGTTTTCATGTCGACTCTATCAACTCAAACTATGTTTGACGCGCAGTTGTCAAACACAAATTAATTATTTCTTAGCATAATCCCCTTTTAGGAACATACCCTTCTCCCAATGCACCTACCATTTTTAATCCCCTCAAAAAATAGGAATTATCAAGCTCTGCAAAATACGCCTCTGTTTCCATGATGACTTCCTCATTTTACCTAAATTTTGTTTCTGCAGGTCACTTCATCATGCTTGGGAACAAGAAGAAATCGCAAATCCGGATGGGGCGTTATCGTGCTGAAACAGAACTTTCTTCGTCGCCATACAGTATAGATTCTCCCTCAACTTCTTGTTGAATTGGGCCAATAACTTAATGCAGATTGCTTCAGTAACCGTTTTTCCTTTTTCCAAGAAATCGATGATTATGACACACTTCGCATCTCAAAAAATTTGTCACCATCATGTTTCCGGCCTACTTTGAAGCAGATTCTCCTCAGGCAACCCGTTGTTTTGGTTGTTGCTTGGTTTCCGGTGTATAATAATGAATCCACGTCTCATTGAATGACAACTAGGCTAAAAAAGTCCTTCGGATTTCGCTTAAGTAGCTTCGAAGTTAAAAGCTGCACCCGCTTGTTGTCCATGAGCAAACGCGGCACCCATCGGACCGACAGCTTTCTCATCTCCAACTTGCCGTGCAAGGTATTACCTGCCGTTCCCGTCGATACACCTATGGCCTCTGCCACTTCTGAGTTTTCGTTCAACTGTCAGTGAGAATCATATCGTGAACTTTTTAAACGACATCTTTGGTCACCACATCTACAGGGTATCCTGACCTATTAAAATGGTTCAGGATTACATGGATCGTACTATACAAGCTTTAATGGATTAACTTGTAAGTCACGTTACGAAATTCCACGTTTCGCTTTAGACAGATACCTAGGTAACACTTTGTTAAACATATCTGTGCTAAAAGCTGCTTTTAATTTAATGTATGATTTTTTAACATTATAGTACACATACCACGTCTAGGTATTCATTTTCAATAACAAATAATACTGTCCTCGTATATGAGCAAAGCGTTTCTCATTAAGCAGTTGGACACCAATATAAGATTATCGTTAGAAAAATGTGACGGGAATTTTCTTTCGGTTTTGTAAGTCGTTTATCTCACAAAGTTATAACTCTCCCACTTGTTAATGACAACATATAAAACCGGAGTGTTATGAAAAGCAAAACACGTTAATGGATGTCTAGAAACTTCTGTTATCTTTACGGAAATTCCCTTCTGTAATTTGGTCTATTTATAGCCAGAACTTCTTAACTTTCCTCTTACATGCACAGTTATTTAAATGTCCATACGTCCAGACAAATATACTGCATAAATTATATACTATTTCCCACTTAATTAAAATTTTACTTTTACATTCTTTGCTACTTTTTGAGCATTTTATTAATATTTTAAGACATAGGAGCCATTCATAGGCCCTAATGCATAAACGTAACGTAGAAATTACAACATGTAAGGAATACCAATTCAAACCTTGTTTGTCCTTGCGGCAAACCTGCATACCATTCTTAAATTAATTGGGATCTAATTGGAGCTATGAGTTCTGTTATTCTCAGGTGAATGGTTGTAGGAAATGGATTTTGGTGGTTGTTGGCTACTCAGTCGTATCAATAATACTTTGTAGTAGAATTATTTGGTTTATTTCTTGAATCTATGTTTGTTTATCGACTTGGATCGGTGACCACCTGTTAGTAAAATTCCTAACATTTCAGACTTCGAAATTTTCGCTTCTCTTCTTAATGCACATGAACACATTCTTCCTGTCGTAGTATCAAATTGTAAGTAATGTTTTTCTTACTTCGCCATTCAGTTCGAACCTGATTCTGATCCCCTCTCTAACTATATCACATGACCAAACTAGCTCACCTTTCTCAAATGTTACACTATTATTGGTTTCTCATTTTATTCCTAATTTTCGCATTACTTTGCAAAACTCATATGACTCACTGACGTTCCGCCCACCCTTGGTTGTTTGTAACGGTATACATACTTATCAAATCAGCGAAGTAAATCTCTTTAGCGTTCATGCTCAACTGCATTTTGAAAGACCTTTGTCCCAAAACATTCCTGGCTGAAGGTATACAATAGTTCTCAGACATTGAACTTTTCCTAGCACAAAGAAGGTAACGGTCCTTCTTTCCTATCTCTCCGACAGATATTTACAAGACTATTTTCTCTTTCTTTCCCGGATGCTAGTATATATGTTATATTAAATTATATTCCTCCCTTCTTATTCTTTAAGTCAACTGCTATTTTAAACATTATTTTATCCATTCTAATTTCATATTATTAAAACAAGTTTAGCAAAGCATTTCTATTAATTTGTCTTCTGTTTTAATTATTTGGCTTCGATTTAAATTCGTTGTTCTAGGTTATATAACAGCACATGATAAAAATACGTAGGCTTTGCACAAAAGGATTTGAGAAACACACTCTTGAATATATATATGAGAGTCGTGCACTGCCGTTATTTCCCTTTTCGCCTCCATGTGACAGAAATTTCCAGTAAGCAGTAGTAAGCTTGTGAATCCATGTGCGCTATAGTCGGATATCTTCTTCCTCTCTTCAGTTCCCTGTCTGCTCTGAGTGCTTGATGGTGGTTAGTGTAGCGCTTAGCGCACGGAAGATATTCTGAGGCCTATAGCAGCCCTATATTTTCGTTCTCTGTAAATCAGTGAGCTAAACATTTGTGAACTGAGCAGAAATAGTGACAAGATGTTCCCATGCTTTTGTATTCTACTATTGTTCTATATGTGACAGTGTAATGTATCATTGACAATCTATATTGCAACAGAAAGGACAGTGGCCGATACTGCAAGACACTTTCTACAAGCCTTATAATTTTAGCTTTTTTACTTTCGATGTAATAAAGAATTATGAATAAAAAATAAAAATCATTACATTATACTATCTATAAAACATGTCTTCAGGTAAGAGGATAATGTAGTAAGATTCCGATTAACCACCACAGTTACAGAGTAAAGTCAAAAAACTTAACCCGGCCGATACTGCACGAACTTCCTCTATACAGATTGGAATATGTAAATGCACTTAACGGCAAATAAAGAAACATGATAATCATTGATAGATAGAGTGAACATGAAAAGTTCAATGCCATGGCCGGGATTTGAACCACGGATCTCCTGGTTTCCGTCTAGTCGCTCTAACCCATTGAGCTACCATGGCCAATAAGAGTTAATTTAATAAGAGTTAAATGATGAAGCTTCGAACTCAAGTACTTACGAAAGTAAGTCGCCACAAAGGATGTATCTCCAATGCAAGAGCCCCTATTGGTCTACCGGAGCAATATACGAGTTAAATGGAGAATTTAATGTCATGACGCACGTTGGCCATGGTAGCTCAATGGGTTAGAGCGACTGGAAGAAAACCAGGAGATCCGTGGTTCAAATCCCGGCTATGGCATTGATTTTTTCATGTTGCCTCTATCAACAACCTTAGCCTATATACGGCTAGTGTGAAGAAATGATTAATTTCCATCAATTAACTAAAATAATAATCATTAATTACGGACAGCAAGCAGGTTAAGAAAAATATATCAGTGAACTTTTCTGTGAACATTAGATGGCATTTATTTCATATTTATCGAAAATTTAGTTTTTAATTATATATTCCAACTACGTACTACAAGTATTTCTAAAAATGCTCTATGAAATTTGGTGGATTTGGAAACGTATTTTCAGTGAAATTTCATATGCGGTTTGAATTCAGTAGGCAAGCTGTAGAGTAATTAACAACTGTGACAGCATTCTTTATTAAAATAAACATATTAAATTAATATTAAATCATTACACCTGTTCCGATGACCTCTTTAATTGCGAGCTATCCATTTGCAATATAGGCCACCATTATCATTAATGTATACTGTAATTACAGATGTTGGTTGTTTTGGGGCTTAGGAAATTATGAATGTAGAGCGAGTGTTGAATTGATAATTAGTCGACATTCCACCATCTGGCTCGGCTCCGCTTTCCAAACATTTAATGATCCTAATCCTATGGCAGCCTACATTTAACTAATTTCGCATCCCAAATACATCCAGCCGCCTCCGCTCACTATGTTAATGAAACTGACCAAGTGATTCCGTTCGCTAATTTTGTTATACACACATATCCTGTCAATTTATATTTACCCAATTGTCACAATCACATAATACATGTAGGTCTCAAATGATACACTTGAATACATAGTTTAGTAGTGGTACCGTTGTAAAAACTATTAGACATGTAATAATTTTCTATCTTCCATTTTGGGAACCCACTTTTTATTAAAGTTTTCTATGTTCGCTAAGGAACTTATTTGGATTAAAATTTTCTAAGTTGTGTGTTGAAATTTTTATGCGTTGAAAATTTGCATTTAATTAATTTTGTAATTTTAATCTGATCTATTCATTTTGCTTTTGTATGTATAGAGTGATGATTAGTTTTCAGAATTATTTCGATGTAATGGATTTGCCGCATTTAATTTTTTTTTTCCAGTTTACACCCAGTCAGTGCATGAAATTCTTAACTCAAGACCGTGGGCTAGGACTGACGCGTTCTTTAAGTACCAATTTGCCAAAATAACTACACAAATTATTTTCCATATATAATACTTTACTTTAATAACACTTATTAAACAATATTACAGGGTCCTCCAGGACGGATCATGAAATGTTTGGAATAGGTTATGGATTATGTAGAAAATGAAGCTAGCTACAGTGAAGCAATGAATATAATACAAATATAACAATTTGTATTTTTGTTTTATTTTGTAATAATTATCACCATTTTCTTAAGTTAATTGTTATAATTCTTCTTTCTAATTGATATTCTTCAATTAGAAATAAGAATATCAATTAGAAAGAAGGATTAATACCATTTTCTTAAGTTATGTGAGGCTGTTGTTACAAATTGTTATATTTTTATAATAGGTTAAGGAATTTATACAAGATTTACTTAAGGATAGTGCGAGGAAAAAAATGGAATGTAGGTATGAGGCACGAGGTAGATACATGCTGGGAGGTGAATAAGTGCAAATATTTGTATCGGCGTTTCAGGGCGATGTGATGAACCTGTAATGTTCACTTTTTTCACTAGTTTTGATGGTGATGCTCGTGGGGAAAATCTTGCGATGTTTTTAGGATGGCTAATAATCGCTGTAAGTGGCTTGAATGACGGCAGGCCTTGTGTGTGATGTAAACACAGCTATCGTGTGCGCGCTCTCTTTAAAACACAAAGCAAACAACGCACGGCCGTTCAAAAAATATGGTGTCCTTAACTTTGTGAATCATTTGTGACATTGCTATTAGCAAGTGGATAAACCGAGATACACGTATGTGTTACACGCATTGCTCTGTACTATATATACAATTCTTTGCGCTTATTCACAGCCCAGTCTGTATATAGGCACGAAGTAGGTAGTTGGTTCATATAACTGGATTCTAGTGAATTTCTTAACACAATTATATTTACTCACTTAAAGATACACGTTATACACAACAAAAAACACACTCCGAACATATGTTTACACGACAGTAAATTACTAACAGTACTATTATGTGTTTCAAATGGGAAGGTGTTTGTCCTAGAGCGCTACTAGGTGAGCAACCAATCGAAGTTTTGCGGTGTTGTCGTATTGCATTCCCCCTACGTGGTGTGTGACGAGCGCCAAACTAATCAATCTCTAATAAATACCATTCACGCTAAGACAAAAATTCAGATTTTGTCAAAACTGATCCATTAAAAGGAGAGAGTAATGCATTTAACATAACCGTAAAGACCCCATATTTTTAGCTCAAATAGTTTTCCTAATGCAAATAAATAAAGCAAATGCCATTATATTATAACAATGTATTGCGACGTAAGCACTGTAATGGACATCACTATTGGCTGGCATGTATGTGTGAACGTATATTTGAAATTACTCAGAACCGAAACGTAAACACTTGACATGACATGGTAAAGCAAAGGTGAATAAGCAAAGGTGTTTGTTGAATTCGATGAGAGGAAACAATACACTTGCTGCTGGTCTGGCAGAACGTGTCTGGTCACATTATAGCTTTTTTTATCAATGGTTCGTAATCTCTATTTATTCTAGAGAGTTCAATTAAGTCACTCTTCCATGAAAAAGTGTATCAGCTGGATCAATGAGATACGATACACCTTCCCCATTACTACTGCCAGAACAAACAATCCAATTGAATTAATGTGGGCTCAAATTATGTTGCAAACAGAAATAATATTTTTAAACTGCCTGACGCTGAACTACTTATTCACGAAGGAATTAACAAGGAGCACAACAAAACTGGGAAAACTGCATGAGACATAAGATAAACTACAAAAGGATTACTTTTGGAAAGAAATAGCACATAACGAGATTTTGGAACCTACCATCATAAATTTGCAGTACTCAGACGATGAAGACAATGACGAATTATCTTTTAACGTAAGTAACATTCACAGATATACGGATGCAGCGCTGGTATTTTCGTTGGATTAGAAAGTTAAATAATTCCTAAACTATAATTAATTTTAAACTAAATATTTAATCCATTTGCGTAATATACGAATATCCACGTTGAAATTGCGATTTCAACAACTGCATTGTTCTAAAACTTTGGAAAATTCGGATTGCATTAGCCCAAGAACACTCGCAAATGTGCGAGAGTGATGGAAATATTAAAAGAGTGGGAGAACGAGTTGGCAACGCTGAAGGCTCTAACGCATCTGATTCGCTACAGGCCATAACTCTTCCCATGTGAAACACATAAGTTACACGGACTGCCATTGTGTTTCGTCACACATCCACCCCGACTCGCCTGCTAGTACTGTCTGATTAAGAGTGTCTACACAAGATGACAGGACTGGCCCGTGATGACACTAAGGCGTATTGTCCTAATCTGAGCTCTAGTGAGCGTCTGTTAAAAAGAATTATGCATATGATACTTACCTCTTCTAACCTTTTGTGTTTTGCTTCTACTTCTGCTTTCTTCCTCTGCTGCTCCTCGTCCAATTTTTTACTTTCTTCCTCAATAACTCTCTCCAGTTCCTTTTCCTTTTCTTTCTTATACCTTCGAAGCTCTTCCGTGTAAGCCATGAACAGTTGTGCTTCACGCCTCAACTCGTCCTTCAAAGTAAACAAAAGTATAAGTGTTACATTATAAATGCTATTTGTTAATGTTGGCATAAGATCCATAAACTAAACCTCTAGAGAGATAAAAGGTCGATACAGAGCTCCAAATGAAAGTTGAAAAACTGTAACTCCACAAAGTATTCGACTCGACTCTAATAGAAAAGCTGATGCAAACGGAATTATTCTTTTAATGTGCAGAAGACAGAGAGAAAAAAATCCGAGATCTTGCTCTGCAGCAAGACCTCGGCCTCCTTAATTTTGGGAGTCTGGTGCCTATTTTAAAAACCAGACCTTTTTCCACTCTTTATTTAGATTTTATACATTTTTGACATTTCCATTTTTTGTTTGGTACCCTAGGAGCACTTACAGTACTAGCTGTAAATTATTTACATATTTTAACTTACATTTACAACATTATCTAATCCTACTGGTCTAATTCTAGCCTAATGCCTTATATGCTAATGTCGTCTCCGGTGATTTTCTTGGTCGGGAGTAGTTGTTTGAGGGTGTCTTCCGCCGATGTACTCTTCTCTCGCCTTTATTTAGAAGGTATTAGCCGCTTTGTTAATCCAAATCCAGAGTCGTCTGTTCCAGATGATGTCATATATCGTATGGTCCTGTACATATGACATCGCTGTAGTCCTTGACGTACCGTGAGTGGACATTCCCATACAGCATGTTTGGGTGCTTCAATCGATCCACATCGGCAGTTTTCTGAGTCCTTCAGGTTGAATCTATGAAGGTAGCTGGAGTATGGGCCATGGCCAGTCATGTAGTGGATTAGTCCTCTGGATGGTGCTAAGTATTTCATTTTAAGGCGTTCCTCGATGTTGGGTAGGATGTCGTATGTACGCCTGCCAGTTGTGCTCGCGTCCCATTCTTGTTGCCATTCAGCGACAAGTGCTTCCTTAATTTCTAGCTCATCTCGGACCACGCCAACGGCTAATTGTGCTGCACGTGTTGTTATTTTTCCGTAGCCAGTAGCATGCAGCTCTTCGGCGAATCTCCAGATCTAGTGGAATTAGCCCTACCACGACGAGGAGAGTGTCAGTTGGTGGCGTAGCAAATGCTCCTGTCATCATTATTAATATTCTCCGTTGTAGCTTGCGTAGTGCCCTGCTGGCCGTTTTCAGGTGCAGCCTGTGTGCCCAGGCACTGGCAGCATATCCGACGATTGAGCTAAGTAGTTTGTTATGTAGGACAATGGCTTTGAATGGGATGGTGCCGCAGTTTTTGCTTAACCTTGCAAAAGAGAAAATTTATATGTTCTAATGGCGTCTTAAAAATTTAAGGTTTATTATTCGTGATTTTTTAAATAACACCTATTGCATTCTGTATTCCACCGAAAAAATTCCATGACTTCATTTCACCGGAAGAGTGTACGAGTATATTCTAGGCCCTCTTAACAAATAAAAAGTCGTTTTAGAAAAATCCTTGCCTCTGTGAGCAGTATAACACAAAAACGAACATTTGTTTAAATACCAAATTTGGTATTGAAGTTGTGGATTTGCAAAAGATCCCTCCATTCCAAATTACGCCTTACATGGATTTTATTTAAAAATTGTGACTTTCTCAAATTTAGCTCTAACGATTTTGACTAAAATACTATAGATTTCTTTAAAGCTTTCTTAAGAGGAGCTTTCTTGAAAACGTTTCGTACACCTTCCAAAGTTAGCATTTACACTGCATTTAATTTTTGTGTGATGGTGCTCACACTACGCAGCTGTTTTGTGTTTAAGTGGGGGCCCTATGTGTATTTCTACTGAAATCTGGCAGTAGAATTCATGTTATATATACACTTCCTCTGCCAACTATAGCTAAGTGTTAGATATGTTAAACTGTTCTGCTATTTATATATATATATATATATATATATATATATATATATATATATATATATATATATATATATCTTGCGGAAGAAATTTCAGATTTTTCCAGAAAAGACTGGAAATGCACGTGCATTGCACACTATTTTGTTGAACGATACTGAATTATTAAATATACACATGATAAAATAATATGAATTACTGTTACCTATTACCGCACTAGACTGTGAACTTGTACTACTGGTGCTGTTATCCAAATCAGTAAAGATGCCTGCTTGCGCAGAATTACATATAGATGCTTCATGATTTTGTCGGTGCGAAGGTAGAACCACGCTTAACCGAACTTCACTCAACCGAAACCCTAATCAAAACGATAGACCAAAAAAAATAGAAAACAGTTAAATAAAGCAAAAATAATACTGTAATTTTAGAGGAATGGCACTCCAAATCGAGCAAGCGACATATTTTAGTTATGCCTGCCCCACATTGCATTGTGCTATATGTTAATTTCACCCTCTATCATATATTCTATTCATTATTTGTACCAGAACTAGGTCACTGCACATGCTTCTTCTATTACAGGACTGTATCCCTTAAAAGTATTTTGATCAAACTTCAGTGCATATGTTATGCTCTTATCGAATGACTCGCGTTCTTGTACTAGGAACCTCGAAATCTACGTTAAGAAAAACTCTATGGTAATTATTCTACAGCTGAATTAAATTCGTGACATTTGGGAGGCAAAACTTCAACGAAAATGCCACCACTTTGCCGTTTACAAGGATGTGTGGGAGAATTTCTACCAATAAAATGGCCTTCCTTGGTAACGTTTTATAACCTAGAAACTTTAAAACACGTTATCTACTGGTGTGCGCAGTCCCGGAAGAAAATTACGCCAGAGTCTCTACAGAAATTATGGAACAAACTTTATGATGGACTTCCTACTGAATATATAGACAATTATGAAACCCTACAAGATCTAGTCCAACAAATGTTTAGGACGCGAGGACATGGTTGAGAGTGAATTACGCGTGTGGCTTTATGCAGATAATGCAGCGCTTCAGTTAACGGATTATAACATTGCTGATGCTGTATTGCAGCGAAAATCTGAAGCAGACGACACGGAAGTGGTCAAAATCGGCAACGATCAGTGTCAGCAGACGATGAATATAAAACATTAGAGATAACGAACTTTTAAGGAGGACATTTAATTAAAGCATGTACAATAAAGGAATTAATGACATGGTACTGTGTATTTCTTCCATTTATAACCGAAAAACAGCTCTCATGTATTACCCGAAAAATCTTGTTACCCGAAATATCTCCTTCCTTTATTTCGGATAAATGGAGTTCTACTGTACTAATAAATAAAGGAAAATAAAGACAAGGCTTAAATAAAAACATTGAACTATGTATAAACTCATCACTGAGCAACAATGAAACTGTTTCGGGCTTAAAAATAGTGAATTTACATTTATTTCCAACTGCTGAATTCAAAAATCACCATAAAAATGATAGATTAGTTCTTGTTTTGAAGATAGTGACATTTCATTTTTTAGAGTGAGGATTTTAAATTTGGGGGAAATTGTTTGGGAGTTGGTACACCTGTCAAAATACCGTAGATGACAACTACAAGCATTTGGTGATAGTGCTCCTGCAAAAGTACCGTAACCTTGGATGCAACATGTCCCTTAAGATCCATTTTTTCCACTTCCACCTAGACTTTTTCCCTCCTAGTTGTGGGGCTGTTAGTGATGAACATGAGGAGAAATTCCATCAGGACATTTCTGTTATGGAACAACAAACATATCAGGGCCGTTGGAATGAAGTAATGCCTGCGGATTACTGATGGTCTTTGTATAGGGATTCTGCGGAACTCCATCACAAGAGGCAAGCTGAAAGACGACGAAGTCAATAGGCCACCACATGATTCTCTTCAGACACGACTATCTGCGAAGTGTTTTTCCAGCAATTTAGAACTCTTAGCATATAATTACCAGTTTAAACATTCAAATGCACTTTCATTGTTCTTAGCATGTATGTAATTAAAATCTATCCTTTTCTCTCAATCCATTAATATTTAATACTTCCACCTTCTGTATATCATAGAAACTAGACTTAATAAAAATTTTTCATTGTCATATTTGTTTTTCTCAACCCAAAATTAGTAGGAATTGCCTCATGAAGTGTTCGAAACATTCAAAAATTATTTTTTATACAGTGTTTATTATGTGTGTTAGAAATATCTTACCATTAAACCCTACTGTATTTACTGCGGGCATTCCATCAACCGCACCCGACAAAGCAAACACCTTCGCCGGTCGGCTGCAAGCCTTGCAACCGCTCCCGCCAGAGATTGCTCATCCGATACCTAAACTCAAAGTAGGCTAAAATCTGAACCTAATGTACACATACTTTTTCAAGACCATAGTTTAATTGCGACATGCATGACGTTATTTAAATGCCTATTGATTATCGTTATAACCATAATTAGACAACGTAGCCCAATAATCGCTGCATACTCGTGCTGTTATACTTTAGTAAAGAGCTGATGTTTTGACCAATAAAACAGCATCCTTAAACGTATATTATAAGAAAAAGACTCTGATAGTATCACATTCGCGGCGTATGAATGAAATATTCTACATAAATGCATTGGACTTGCTTTCGGTTTAAGAAAAATGAAGGAAATAGGGAGGAATAATACAAGGGAATTGTTACACTTTCACTTATCTTTGTATGCAGATTATTATCAAGTGGAAGTTTAAAAAAAATTAAAAAATAAGGTATATAAAATTATTAGAGAGCCTATGGAAGTTGTGAAGCTTCCAGGTTATAACTCCTCTTTTCTTTACCGTGTCAAGTAGCATTTCTTAAACTGTAATCGACAATTTAGTAACAGTAAAATACTACCTTTGTAGGAGCTCTAGAGGCGTGTTCCTTCTTCCAAGTTTCTTCTGCATACTCTAGGAAAACATTGTCCGCGATCTTGTCGTGTACTTGTAAACGACGCAATTTTTCCTCCTTCTCCTGTACCTGTTTGTCCAGGTCCTTACGTCGCTGTTCCATGTTTTGAAGCTTTTCTAATCTCTCTGTAATAGAAATCGATAAACATGTGTTAGTTACTGCTTCTAATGATTAAGGCCGCGTGCAATGTGTCTCAACAGCTAAGTGGGGAAGAGGGAAGGATGGGAATGCGCATAAGTAAACAAAACAAGTCGAGATGCTAATCCTTGTTTCACATAAGCTTGCCCCGTATCTCTTAACGGTCACGTGACCTTATCACCTCTCATTGGCTGCTGTTGTGGTATAGACTGTTGTGCGGTACAAATTAGTTCGTTATTTAACATGGTGATATATCTTTATATGTTGGAAGAGAATTGTCAAATTTATATTTTCGTAACTGTTTGAATTAAATATATTACGCAACAGAGTTGATTTATCTGATATGCATGTTAATTCTTAAACGAAGTAAAGAGGAGGTTCCTTTGCTCTCAAGCACATGGCACGATAGCACGTGATTTAGCGGTAGTGATGACATATTTGTTTATATGACTTTTATCACTGACCTTGTTTTGAACTGGATTAGTCATATATCCCCATTCGAAGGCGTGTTGTGCCGAATGCGAGAGCTAAATTATTTGATTGATCGTTTATTGCGCGTGCACTTATATGTATAATGGTAGAGCCTACCGCCAGTTTTTCGCTGAAGCATCTCGAGGGAAAACCTTTACAAAGCGGCGAAAAAAGAATTGTGGTGCATGTGTTTAAAGAAGAATCCGTCTTTGTCAGTGAGAGAAGTTCTGTGCTCTGAACTTATAGGTGTGAGTGTTAGATCCGCAGGAACATCGCGACATGAAATTGAGACAACAGTAAAACTTACCACTGCAGGGGCGATATTTCTGTGTGGCGAAGACGTTATTTAAGGACAATCAGACTATACTGGGATACAAATCGCAAAATATACCACCTTGACGAGACTTGGGTGAATAAAGGACACACGACAAGTATGGCGTGACACGACTTTTAAGACTGAAAGACAAGCATTTTTGCAAGGTATGTGTTCTGGTTTAAAAAAATCCCAGTGAAAACGCCGAAAGCCTTTCATTATAAACTTGTTTCAGTTTCATTGCTCATTCATTCAGTTTCAACTTGCTCAGTTTCATTATAAGCTTGTATCTTTGCATGCCTTCAAATTCTTATTTGTATGATTTTATCTATCTCCCTGGCAATTATTATGACGTTTACTGCAGGTTTAAATATGACGGGAAGGCGCAGCCTCTGGCCTACGGCGCGAAAGCAGTAGCCAATTAGGATGAGGGGGAAGGTAGTTGCACACGGAGTGATACATGTCAGCGGGGCAAGGTTATATGAAACAGAGATTAGGTAATTTCAGATGGATAAGATAATACGATGGCTACCTGAGGTCATAACTTCCCCTCTAATGCAGTAAAACTATATTATCAGCGGGTGATTCCGGTAGGACAATACCTTATTAATTTAGCTCTGCAGGCTAGTACCCGAGATTATTTTAGGTGTCTTTCAACCCCGACCGGGCGGCCAAACCAGCCGTACGTACTCAAACCCATGGGTATCGATAACCTCTGCCACATCGAGACCAACCCAACCCGAACAGCTCCTATTCGGAGCTCGAATGTTCGGCCCGACGTACATCTAGTAACATCAGAAGCAGGTACCACGAGTGCTAAGGGTCCGCAGCCCCATCCCACAGCAGCAGAAGGGGCCGGAATCCCTCCCCTGTGGGATTAGGTAACTCCGTAGAGTTAAGATAACCAACCAGTAAGTTTGAGAGATTATATTATTACAGGCAGTTATACTCCTGTTCGGTTGGTACAGTTTCAATTTGCATCTTCAATTTGCTGGCCGTTATCATTCCATTTTGTCCAGTCTAAGCAAAAGCCTACATCATTAATCAAGGCTTCGCGGGTGATCAGCCGTGTCAAGTTAATGAAAGTCGAGCTTTCGGCCATTGTATACTCCATGGCCTTCTTCGGGATCTGAATTATTCAGTTATTACTTGATAATTATTCGGATATCTGAATTATTCGGATGTGAAATAACTTGAGAGGCTGTTAATTCGCGTAGGGGGAGGGGATCCGTCCCCTTCAGCTGCCGTGGTGAGGGCGCTGCGGAACCCTAGCACTCGTGGTACCTCTGGCGTTACTAGAGGAAGCTCGGGCCGAATATTCGAGCCCCTCCCTGATTGAGAGTAGTTCGGATTCGGTTGGACTCGAGGGGGCAGTGGTTTCCGATACCCGTGGGAGATCGGGTACGTCTTCGGACGGGGTAGAGGGAAGCCATTAATATTCCCACGTACTAGCCAGCATAGTTAGTAGAAGGTGTGCTAGATCACCAGGCGGCCCCACCGAGGTCATATCGGTAGCCTTCCCTTTTTGTAGTTGGAGCGCGTAAGTTGGCGTATCCACTTCCATCCCGTCTTGAGTCCACAGGACCAGATGCGGGGGGGTTGTTAGTCTCTAGGTCTTGCCCTCTGGAAAGCCCCATGGAGGCGCCGGGCGCCCTTTTGGGACAGCTGGGTAACTCCCTAGTCGAAGGAGGTCCGGGTCCTTGGTCCTACGGGTCCAGGACTAATGAGAGTAGAACCTCTGGCATTAACATTTACGTGTTGACCCGCGAAGCCTTGATTAATAACGCTCGCCATGAACGCTTCAAGTTTTACAAAAATCTACATATTTTCAATCGTTTAATATAAAAGGAAGCCCTTACTTATAACGATAGTGTTTGTGTTTTATTGGTTCCAAAATGGCATATTAATTATTATATGTATTCTTAACAGAGGAATGAGGATATGGGGAGGATCCATGTGTTTGTGAACAGCATAATTCTAAAACGATAGCAGTTAAATATCAAACTTCGTATTTAATCTCAGCAGCTTCCAAAAATGCGACACGAAGATTTTCAAGAAGGTCCATTCACTCCAGACTACATTTTTTATATGTAACATTTTTCGAAAAACTATATTTTCTCATAAACGTTGTGTTGTAGTGTTTAACGCCCGCTTTTACTACATACGGCACCGCAGTCGGTGATACTGATGATACATGAGATGAAGATGAGGCACCGGTGGAATGAGATGGCGGGGGAAACCGGAGGTCACGGAGAAAACCCGCCCCAGCGCCGTGTTGTCCATCACAAATCTCACTTTGCGGTCGCCTGGGATCGAACCCGGGTCGCCTTGGTGAGAGTCAAGCGGTCTAACCACTGAGCCACGGCGCGGCCCCTTGACTTAAATGCCATGTGTACGATATTTTAATGACAAATTAAATGTACTTTAAAATGTTCTGACAATATCCTTTGAAGTCCTCTTACTTATGAATGACTTTTGCACAACAAGTTAACAGTAAGGTTCAGATACAAACAAAAAAATAGAAGGCGTTAAGACACAGTTTAATTTCATATACCTTTCTGGAGTAAACCGTTTATAAGACATTCCCTACTATTTGTTTGAATTTTGTAACGATTATACACCTCCCAAGTAAGAAGCTATTAAACGCTTTTTTAAGATAAATGTTATGTTCCGGGTTTATGGGCCGTGGTCTAGAAGTTCTTGAGTGAACCGACGTTTCGCCGGGAACTGCGGTGTTGATCCGTCCGCTGGGGAAGACAGAAGTCGAATGAAGCAGGTCCGTCCGTCCGTCACTGCTGGCAGGCTTTGGTAAGTCTGAATAATTTTGCTGTGCGTCCACCTTAAAAGGGTTTAACCGCAGGTAGGAATTTTTTTTAAGGGAATTGTAGGATGACTTTTTATGGTTTAGATGGGAATTGAGATAAGGGGTGCAATTTTGCCCCTTTAAGCTAATTTTGTAGAATGCAATACCCATAACACCTTGGTGTAAATGTGTTTTGCGTTCTGATGGGATGATTAAAGGCCAACACTGATTGCCGCACGTCCTAATTTATATCGGCTGGGGCGGGGCGGGACTAAGGCCGATAGCGTTCTGATTGCTTCTGGTCGGGAAGTGACTGTTCCATGTGTTTACTGCTTTTATAATTGTGTGTTTGAAGCTTTTGTAATCCGGGAATACACACTTTATTTATACGAAGTCACACCCATGATAGTAAATGGTGTACCTGCCGCAATTAATATATTTAAAAATGTTCAAATTACATATTTACAAGTTATATATTATGATCTTGGTAAATAACGGTTTTCAGCTAATATTCCAAAATGTCATTAGCAGAGTTCATTTTCCTGATTCTACAGTCTGGATTTATGATTAGTGAGACCTGAACAAAATCACGTGACATTGCTAAAGTATTGTGTTTTGCTTAGTAACAGCCGCAATAAGTCTTTCTTACTAATTTGTAGAAGTTTGGAGCTTCCTGGATTACACACACACACAATGTAATTTCTTCCTGTCGTCGTAAAGCGATGAATGTCTTCATACATCATCATTTCCTTCTTGTGTATTTTTTATTGGAAATGGTAATTGCATTCTGCGGTCGTTCCCTTTTCTCGTTCCTTTTATACGGGTTTCTTTCTCTGAAGGCTAATAACCTCAGGTCACAGAGCAGCTTGCATTATCCATTTTCATAAATTTGTCCTGAGGATACTTGTCACTTTTTTCTTAAGGGAAACGAGGACAGTGAATGTCCTGTATTCATCATCATGATTACTGTGCCTCCTTTCATTTAATCTCTTAAGATCTTTGTCTCCTTTCCAAATCTGCAAATCTCTTACTAGCCATTTCCTCAGATCCTTCAGTTTCATGATTTTCTGATTAAAATATTTAACCGTAAGAACTGAAAACTTTGTAGTGACACAGCAAACGAGATACTGCTTCATTCACTCTTCCACATCTTCTACAATATTTGACCAACTGACTTCCCAGTACTTTGTAATTTAAATGTTAAATAAACCAGATGCAGCTTCTAAGATACTGATAATTTTGGTTTGTGTAAGCATAACACCCACCTTAAAATAAAAACGCAGTGATTAAAACAATATATGCCAACAGTAAAAAAATATTGTGTGTTGCACTCAAATTACTTTCTCTGCTCACTCACTTGCCTGGGTTCGATCCCAGGCGACCGCATAGTGAGGCAGGGCTGGGGCGGGTTTTCTCCGGGATCTCTGGTTTTCTCCGCCATCTCATTCCACCGCTGTTCCATTTTCATTCTCATGTATCATCAGTGTTGTGCCGTTACACACTATACATTCCATTTCATTCTCCTCATTTGTGTACAAACTATTCATAAAGACGCTTATTCCTTATGTAATTCTTGTTAATCTAAATGCACATTTTTATCAGTTGTGTTAGTTATTCACTTGTACGAACAATGGGGCAAAGTGGGATACAGTAGGCTTAGTATCTTCTTTTAAGAGCTGGTCGATATGCGCCGGGTTTGAAACTTTTCTCTTTTGTCCTTCTCTCAGGAAAAAAAAACGAACAATGGCTTCCCATTTGAGAAAAGTAAAGCATTTGAAAATTAAAACAATAAAAAGAAATAACATAGAAATGTTTATCTCCCCAAAAGAAATGTATTTGACATAATTATGTGCTTTAACAACACATCTATACGTGTTTTAGTAGTAAGATTAAAATCTATCCCTTACGGTTTACCTGTTAGGTAAAAGTAAATCAGAATGAAGAAGACTTCATAGAATTTAAATCAAAAATTCTTTAGAGCTCTGTAAAAGGTAGACTAAGATGAGATGAGTTTCTGAAAATCTTAGTGTCGCATCCTTGGAAGACGCTGCACTTAAATACCAAATTTTATTTTAGTTTTTGAGTTACCTAGGCAAGTTAAATTATAATCGAACCCGCTCATGGCCTCCCTTTACTGCGCGTGACGGCCAGCAGTCGCCGGGAATTAACGCAGACAGAGGCGGACTGGATTCCTTACCTTAGAAATGTTGACCTTCTACCCTCAAACAAGCAGCATACCTCGTGTAAATATTCTCTCTCACTCTCCGAAGCTCAGCAACAGGTATTCTTGTGATTTCTTGCACGTTTTCGCTAAGTTACTGTAGTGTATGAGAATTGGAACGATACACATCTTTTGAAACTGAAGCCCTATCTCTATTCAAGTGGGCAAGCGTTAAAGCGAAATGATCCTGTTAAACGTGTAACTCGTTTTTCCAATCCGAAGAAAATGGTTTAATTGACCCACAGCTTTTGCTTTTCACAAATGAATCTTGGTTTCATTACTCAATAATCACTACAGTCTACACTGGTCTTCACAAGAACCTGTGTTACTGGATGCAACGCCTCATTATAATCAGAAAATTGGAGGGTGGTGTGTGAGAAGTCTACAAGAATAATAGGGCCGATATTCTTTTATGAAACAATAAATTCAAAGCGATATCCAATGTCAAATCTGAAGCTATTTTTCAATCGCTTGAACCGAAGAGAATTCGTATGGTTGGTTCCAGCAATATTCTGCAACAGCGCATTTGGCTGTCAAATCATTAAATCAGTAAGAGAGGTGCTTGATGACAGAATAATCGGTGTTGATTTTGTGGATCCTCGTTCTTTTGACCTAACCAGTTGTGACTTTTATTTATGGGTTCTTTAAAAGACAAGATATATCGTTCCAATCCTCATACACTACAGAAACCTAGGGAAAACATTTTGTAAGAAATCAGAAGAATTCCTGTTTCTGAGCTTCAGAGAGTGAGCGAGAATATTTACAGAGATAAGCTGTCTGTTTGAGAGTAGAAGGTCAACATTTCCAGTATCTGTTATAAGGCAATGATTCTCGTCCGCTTGTATCGGCCTGAATTTCCCTGCGACTGCCGGTCGTCTCGTGCAGTACAGAAAGGCCGTGAGTGGGTTCGATAATAATTTAACTTCCCGGTACTATTCAGTGTGCGTGCGCACGCGTACTTTTTAAAATAATTTTGTTATTCAGCGAATCGCTAAACATGTACTTTCGGTAAATTCCCACTATCGATTATTACAATAAAATGTAATAATTTGCTTCAAACTTCACTTATCTTTAAAAAAATGGTAAACTCTTCAGAGAATTCAAGAGACTAGTTTAGCAAATATACTTTTATCTTAAGCCAATCTGTTTATTCCTGTTGTTATGATTACAGTCACTAGATGACGGGTTATCTTTGTATTTATTACCAAACTTTGAATTTAAAATAAAGTACAATTAGCTCTGAAAGTAAATACAAAACTAGCCCGTCACCTAGTGGAAGTAATGATAACAAGAGCAACAAACAGTTCGGCTAAAAATCAAAGATTATTTACGAAACTAGTCTCAAGTTCTGTCAGGTATTTACCAATTTCTTAAAAATATAAATGAAGTGTGTAAAAAATTATTATATTTTATTTTAATGTATTATTGCTTTACTGTTATTAGCTTCGTTTTCAAGTATTGGTCGCCAAATCAATTGAAAGGCGAGTGCAACAGTGGTCTAACATCCTCTAATGTCGAATTTTAGTTGATCCTGCCATCTGTTGTCATTAACCTTGAACTACATATTACAATCGATATATATTGAAATAAATTTATTTTTTGCACTTAGGCAGTAACTTTACTTCTTGCTCTCAAACTACAGAAACAAATTAAAGTGCGGCTGGTCCCTAGCTCAGTCGGTAGAGGACCTGCCTGCCGTGCTAGGGGTCCTGTGTTCGATTGCCCGCGCTGGTGGTGGGGATTTTTATCCGACCAAGATGGGATTCCTCATCTTCCCCAGAGTCTGGAAGTATGAATGAGAGTGCGAATGTGTGCGTGATCTAATGATTAAACCCCAACGAACGAATTAACACCTTCGATATGTTCCAAATGAGAACGGCCGCCGATATGACCATTGCAGTTAGAGGCGAGGTATAAATGGGACAAATAAAGAAAGTTTAGTGCAACCATGGTCTAACCCATGCAATCATGTATCAAGTACTCGTTATCTAATGTTACAGTTGTGTGCAACAGTGGTCCAACCCATAAAACTATGTGTCAAGCACCACATTGATATCAATGTCAGCCTTTTAGTTTCATCTTAGCACAATTTGTTTATTATACACAAGGTTGCCAAGGTTCAGAGTTAGTAATTATGGAAATAACAATATAGTAGTAGGTAAAGTATGAAAAACTGGCTGCTGTCAAGTTTGCAGTTCGATATCTCAGTTTCTTTAAAACGTGGGATGGACCACTGTTTCACTCAGCCTTTCAATTTTTTTCAATGGAATACAGTACTTGCCTTACTTACTGTAGTTACATAGTAAATAAAATTAAATTCGTCTGTATAGTACTCAAAGTAATGTACTTATCAAAACATGTGGCACAGGAATTCTTAAGCAGCTGGTTTCAAGTTAACTTTACTGAAATCATTACCAATGCAAACAGCTTAAATAGGAGCTGAGGGACATGAAGGCAGAGGAAACTTTGGCAAATGGCAGAGCGCAGTTGCGCAATCGCTAACAAACTTTACTAGGGATTAGAGTGGTATATTATTTGCAATGTTACTGTGTAAAGCCCAATACAGTCTAACACTGTTGACCTTAATACTTGTAAATTCTTATACTTGCACATTATGTAACAAAGTATACATTAACGTTAATATCCAAAATGGTGTTTTGTAACGATTTTATATGCATATGATAATTATTTAATTTATGTTATTCTGTTTCTATTCAAATATGTCACCAAAGTTTCTAGATAACGTGGAGTTTAAATAACATCACTATCTTTGAGTATAAGATAGCTTTCAGAATGAGGGCAGAACTAGTGATAGCTTCGCGTGATGACTAAACTTCAGTCTGTTGACCCAGATTACCTACTTCCCTGTTTTATTATAACTCCAACAGCGTCTATAATGCTTCCTTAATATATTTTATGGGTTTATTCTAACATTTCATGAAAATAAGTAGCAGCTTTACGGTTTTTGTGAACCCAAAGCTCTCCAAGAAGCACTCTTATAACGCAACACGCAATGTGACCTGAGAATTATAGTCGTTAACAAACAGATATGCAAATTTTACATATCTCTATCCGGAGACTTACATTCGTTGCGTGTTAGGGGCACTGAACTGGAATATCGATTTAGACTAGTCCTCCAGTTTCTGCAAACGAATATTTCCAAGCCACTCAAGCCATCTGGAAGATATGGATGGCAGAGATGTTCTCCCGTCTAAGAGATATTTATATTTCAATGAACTTATGTAAGGGGGAGTGAAGCAAAATAGTCATATTGATTCCTAAGTGAAGGATACGTCCTACTGAATGCAGAGAGGAGCTTATTTCTACACACTTGTGGCTGTCAAAGCCAAACAAAATTTGCACTATACTTCATCAGTAATGCTTAAATATTTATGTAATATAAAATTGAGAAATGTGTTCATAAATGTAGTAAAATGCGTATTGAAAGATTAATATAAAATAAGTATAATTGTAAATAAATAATTAACTAAATAAATAACATAAATAATTAAATTTGTTGAACAGCAAGTTACGATCCAAATTTTACTTTGTTTTCATTACACTCTGCTAACACTTGAAGCAGTGTTTATGAAACATGTAAAAGGTGTAGTGTTTAACGCCCGCTTTTACTACATACGGCAGCGCAGGCGGTGACACTGATGATACACGAGATGAAGATGGAGCACCGGTGGAATGAGATGGCGGGGGAAACCGGAGGTCCCGGAGAAAACCCGCCCCAGCGCCGTGTTGTCTACCACAAATCTCACTTTGCGGTCGCCTGGGATCGAGCCTGGGCCGCCTTGGTGAGAGCCAAGCGGTCTAACCACTGAGCCACGGCGCGGCCTGTGAAACATGTAGACTAACTTATATTAATAAAATAACAGAAGAAACCAGTGTTTCTATTACACTAGTCAACAGTTGTTTTCGGCACACACAAAGTACATATAAAACTTAATTCTATACTGTAATGTGAAAAAAAATGTGAAATCAGAAAGTGTCCATCACGTCAGGATTAAAAGTTATGACCTGCAACATTTACTGTATAATTTTAAGTGCTTTGTGTTTGAAAGGAGTAATAAAAATTAATGCATTGACCTTTTTTGTTCATATGAGACATATTAGTGGGATCTCTTTTAGAGAACTATAATAATCTTGGATGCAGAATGTTCCTAAAATTGCACTTCATTGTCATTTAGATTTCTTCCCCACCAATTTGGGAGCGGTTAAGGACGAACGGAGAAAGGTTCCATCAGGACATTTTGCAAATGGAAAGCTACTATAAAGGTAGATGTAGCCCTTCAATGTTAAGTGACTATGTTGGTTTTTTAAGCATAAAGAGTATATATCCCACAGAATGAAGTTATCTTCAAAAAGACTCAAACCTCTACCTTCAACATCATCGAGTAAATGAATGTTGCAATTTTTCTTGTAATAATGTACATCAGGCCCAAGACACTAGAGTAAGATAGTTTTATTCTATTAAGTATGTTATATTATACAAATAAAATATTTAGTAAATATTTTCCACTTATCTTAGGAAGTTGATGACAATACTTCTATCTTGTTTTTGCGAAATTAATTTCATGAGCATTTGCCAACATTTTCAGTCAACACAATTCGTTGCCAAGGATACCATGTATTTACGTATTTGCGTATTATCAACATCTTAAGACGATTTATTTATTTATGTAAATACGTAAATACATGGTATTCTTGGCAACGAAATTAATTTTGCAAAAACAAGATAGAAGTATTGTCATCAACTTCTTAAGATAAGTGGAAACTATTTACTAAATATTTTTATTTGTATATTTATTACTCCACTGTAACTAGCTTCATTTTCTGTGCAATAAATATGTTATATTTTGTATAAATTTAGTGTAGACCAACCTAGCCTCTGCTTTTAGATATAAGCATTTAAAAACCTCCGTAACAAAAAAATTAGAGGATGTGGCGAAAATCTAACTGCATTTTCAGAATCATCAAGTCCAAATTAGTTAGGTCCACTCTGTTTTATCTCTGTACATGAAAAAGTTTTTGACCAGAATTAAGAATAATACATAAACGTTAATATATGTAAATGTTGATCATTCTTGTTGTATATCGTGCGTATGCTTAAACCCTTGTAACTGTATCAATATTTAAGCTTAATTTCAATTTCTAATAAAAGGTAGAAATAAAAAGTAAATCTAGTAAACGTTTGAGGAAAAAAGTTGGTAAATATTTATTTTGCATAAGACTGTATAAGATTGCATAAAATATATAAAATAAACTGAAATATACAGAGTGCATATTTATTGGTGTCATATTTGGCAGCGTGTTTTTGATATTGTTGCGAAACCCGTTATCGACGATCGCGCGGCTTGTTTACACAAAGGAACTGATAGGCGGGCAGTGTGGAAACAAAGAGCCGGCAAATAAACAGACGGTTAGTGTATCACAGAAATAAAGGACTTGATGGCCCAGATAGGGTTTCACGCTTCTGGAAGGTGATAGAATATTCGGATTACGTCATTAGATGCCTTGTTTATTCCAGAAGCATCTAGTGATTGTACAGAACAGTCTCGAATTATGAATGAGGTATTTAAGGAAGTGACGAGTGGTGTAACGAAGGTGTTTTGTTGCAAGGAGAGCTGATCAGAACGTTGTTTGTTATTGTCATCGATCTTGGTAGATTGTGGTGTGTATGTGACGTAATGTTGTTACGTGAGAATTGATCAGTGTATTTCTACGGAGATAAAGAACATTTAGAATTTCTGCAAATTGGATTTTTAATTCTAAGAACCCAACAAAGTCACAGTATCAAAACGTAAAGATAGTTCATATGTGCATGGTTCTGAAAATTAACACAAAATCGAAAGTTACAGCAATTACTTGAAGTGGCTTCCTCTTGCTTCATTGCATGGAGTTCTTCGTATGGGAATAATTTAAATGATTCAATCCCAAAATTATGTTAGTTTTTTATGCATTTGGTGATGGCTGTGCCTATCCATATTAGTATTATACGAAGAATGTACAACAATATTGTGTGACAGAAAATGTATCTGTGCAGCGTATAACTTATGTGAAAAGTAAAACAGGAGAATTTATTTTCATACCATTTTTTAAATAAAGACAAATTTCCCTATATGTATGTTGGATATAGGAATAACTCTGGAATAGGAAAAGATGTTTCGCTTGGTCTTAATTTAGCAGCTTATTTCGAATGAACATTCTAGAACGCCCTCACTAAATTGTGTAACTATTTCTACTACATGTTTGATCATTGATTAAAAGAATTTAACAGGAACTTAATTGCCCGCCTTGGTAGCGTAGATGGTAGCATGTCTGCCTCACGTTCAAGAGGTCCCGAGTTCGAATCTCGGTCAGGGTGAGTTACCTGGATAAGGTTTTCTCCGGGGTTTCCCTTTATTCTGAATGACGAATGTCATGTAACTCTAAGCTCCATGGACCCCGGACTCATTTGAGCATCATTTCAACAATTTCATTCACCGTCCGATGTGACTTAACGTTGGAGGACGTAAATTGCAACAACAAAAAATTTCACTAAATGCGTGTCTTAGACTTCACTACCACATAGGAACAAAAGACGAGAAATGAAACGTAATATACTCAGGGATATTGTTAGCCACAAATTAATCAAATAGTTAATAAGATTAGATAGAATCAACCTGAAAAATTCAATGCCACGGCCGGGATTTGAGCCACGGATCTCCTGATTTCCGTCCAGTCGCTCTCACCCATTGAGCTACCATGGCCAATTTGCCGTGAAGACATTAAATTCTCCAATTGACTCATATATTTCCCCGGTAAACCACTAAGGGCTCTCGTATTCGTGGAATTGAATTTTTCAGGTTGAATCTCTTTATTTAAAATCTTAGCCTATATACGGCTAGTATGAATAAATTATTAATTTCCATCAATTAAGTTAATAATAAATTGAATTTCTAAGAAAATATATTTATCATAAAGTTATGAGATTATTTTTGTTAAGCAGAAAAAAGTATAAATTTATTTTAGAAATTTTAATAGAAGAAATTCATTCCACAATGGTTAAATACTTGTAAATAATTTTTACTGCATTAAAAATATTTAATTGCAATAAATTACTAAATTATTGGACGAATTAAACTTATGGTTTTATATTTTAGTAGAATAAGTCCTGATCTTATCCGTCGCAAGGAACACATCAGATCTACTAAAAAAAGGAACGTGCTTTAAAGACTAGACTACGTATCCCATACAAGAAAATCTACCTATTCCAAGAAACATGTTTATTGTCCTGAAAATATTTTAAACACAGACTTTTGTGACACTCAAATAACATTTTCCAATAAAGAACAGTTAAAACTAGGAGTGTTTTCTTTAAAGTATTCCTGTCATAGTTTTAAACAATATTAAACTTAAATATCTCATATGACTCTTATACTATTTTCTAAAAATGATTTCTTTGTATTCAGGGAACCTAAAACCGCGTTATTTCTAGTTGAATCTCTATATTAACTGTAGGTGTGGAGTAACTTATTTCTCTAATTGGTATAGGCGACCGAAATACTAAATGAACGCCTATCATTATAAAGATTTCCAAATTAGCAAATACTGGGCATTGATACATATTAGCAACCGAGGAAACAGCTGTTTTCATAGAGCATGTGTTCACTATATCAAGGACAGGCGACCTTCATAGTCTAGCGGTCAGCATTCTTTTAAACCCATATGTGCCTGATTCGATTAAAATTCCTTCTCGCCATGCTCAGTGTTAAAAATATAGATCTAAGTGCTTTTGCGCTCTAACGATAATAAACAATATACATACTTAGACCGAGAATTTAAAATAATAATATAGTTATTTATGCTATAAGGGAGGTATGCTAGCAATATATTGAGTCAGAGGATGGTTCATTCTACCTACCTCCCGAATTGCATATAATATTTTTTCTACCCATGTTCAACATGTACCTTATTATTAGTAGGTTCTAGTTAAACCCTCTACAATTGCCTAAAGCTATGTTGGTGATAGTTTACAAAACAAGAAAGAGGTGGCCCAAAATGTTCTTTATGGAGGAGGTGGAATTTCCAGTACTAATGAGGTTGCTAATATGAACATGGTTGAAATTCAGGAAAGTGTTGAAGTAAAGAAAATCCTGGTATTTAAGTACTTACAAAATGTGTATCTCGAATTTGAGAACTCTAAGTGGTCTACCGGGAAAATACGAGTCGATTGGAAAGTTTAATGTTGCGTCGGTATGTTGGCCATGGTAGCTCAACGGGTTAGAGCGACTGGAAACCACGGAAACCAGGAGATCCGTGGTTCAAATCCCGGCCGTGGCATTAAATTTTTCACTTGGCTCTAATTATTTAAAGAAATACAGTTAATTCCCGAAATTGGTCAAAAATCTGTGTCAAATATAAACTCCTGCGATAATTGCAATATTACAATACATTTTAAACGATTTATATGTAATAAAATGTAAATGGATGCCGAATTTAATAATTATAATATGTTTCTATTAATACTCTATTTTAATTAGCTATTTATGCAATTAACGAAGTAATCTCTCACATGTTATTGTTTTCCAAGATACATTTGTTTCATTCGTATATAATTTTGTTTCTATTATTGGATATTTTTCTTTGGGTAGCAATATATATATGAGTATTTTCTGAATTGCATAGCAATATTGTAAATGATTTCAGCTCCTACAATGAATTCAGTCCTTCATAGCAGGAAGGTAAGCTCACATCCCTTGAGTGGTAATTTATATATATATATATATAAGTCCTTTAACTTTTTAAGTCATATCGGACGATGAATGGAATGGGTGAAATGATACTCAAATGAGCCCAGGGTCCATGGAGCTTAGAGTTACCCGACATTCGTCTTATAGGATAAGGAAACCCCCGGAAAAACCTTATCCAGGTAACTCAACCTGACCGAGATTCCAACTCTGGACCTCTTGAACGTGAGGCAGACATGCTACTATCTATTCTACCGAGGCGGGCAATTTATAATTACCCGTAATGATAAAATACACACTATGCTTACCACAATATGAGTGAGAAAAAAATCGGGTTAACTCACCTAAACTGGAATTATGACCAAATCAAAGTTAAACCTTGTTCTTGTTCCTTTTGGCGTTTTTCTCTGCCATATACGCATAACAGGTAGAGGTAATGTATTATTGGGAAAACATTATATTTAATATCTAGATTTCGCCGGAAGTAACCATTTTGACGTCTTGAGCACCGTGCGCGCAGGCACGACCGAATGCACGCACTTACACATCCGCAGCATAATTCCAAGCATGCAGTACGAATATTTTCAAAATAAACTGCCCCTCATTAAACTACCCTTTAATTAGAAACATGTTAAACTGATGAATCTAAATTTGTAGGGCTTTCCTCGTGAGATGTATTTTCTTTTCTTTGGGGGACCAGTGTTTCCACATTGAATCTCAAGAGTTAGGTTTAGAGTTTACGAATAGAAGCAGATAAATACAAGCTGCTTCAAATAACTCGATATAGTGTCTTATTTTTAACACGATACGAAAAGTAACCAAATATTAACTGCATAACGTTGGCACGAGAGGATGAAGTGAATAAGATGAAGAATTTGATTTTACTTCCAATTTTAAAATTAAATACTAACATTCGAGTGAATAAGAAACAAATGCCTGTAAGACAAGTAAACTGGAAAATTGGCAAATATAGTCTAAAAACTTCTTGGATAAAACACACGCAAATGCTTGCGTAAAAGTAAATGTCTGATAAGAGACAAACTCGTCCACCACGTGTGTTTTGTTGCAGTTTTTGTTAAAATCAACTAAAGTGCATACTCAGAAACAAAACTCTGTGGAGAAGAGAAAGACTTAAAGACTACTTAGGTTTGAAAATGAAAGTTGCAGTTATATGCATTTCTAATTTCTTCTCCAGCGTGAAAAAACACACAGAAAAGAAAATAAAGTATACCTACTATGGTACATAAGCTGCCTCTGTGGCATGGTGGTAGCATGTCCCGAGTTCGAATCTCGGTTAGGATGGATACGGTTTTCTCAAGCTTTCCCATAAGCTGAAAAATGAATTTCGGGTAGCTCTAAGCTCTATGGATCTGGGCTCACTTGAGCATCATTTCAAAGATTTCATTCGCGTTGGATAATTTAAACTGTTGGATGTTAATGAAATAAAAAGGCGTTACAAATAGTTGTAAAATGAAACAGTCTAAGAAGTCGAATTTAGAGAGTTTTAAAATCATATCTAGTGTTTCTGGAAGAACTGCGCTGAAAGCGAGTAAATTGATAGAGTACTTTCTCTAAATATTCTATAGTAAATGAACGAATATAACAGTACATGTTGGTCGCGTGGTCGCTAAAACTGCGCAAGAATTCTCTCCAAACATAAATGTAGCAGTAATGTACATTTTGCCGCTCTGTTTACATTGCTAAATAAGCTTAGAATGTAACCAGTTTGAGCCTACCAGGGTTTTTAATCGCTCTTGTGTACAAACTTCGCTTAATGAGGAAATTAAGTTGCCGGGAGCTGTATTTAGACAGCGAATTAGGTCAAATCAGCGATCATGCAAGTCTGTCGTGAGAAACACACGACTAACACGCGCTCAAAGACGGCTACAGAGTGACATCACGAAGGAGCACGGAAGTTGCCGTGAGATATAAACACGCGCTCAAGGACAAATTATGTCAGGAAGCCAGTCGTATTATTACTATGCAAAAGACCCTTCACGACTGTAATTCGAGAAGTTTTCCAGTTCCAGAAGCATTTCCCGCGCGCAGCTGGTATATAAAGGACTGATGCAAGGTCTGGAGACTAGTGGTGTTTGGTGTTCAGAATTTGTGCTTGTTTTGACCTTCAAGTTGAGTTGACGAGTAAGGCGCCGTTTAAGAGGTCAATCTGTGTGTACATAAGAGATATTACTAGCAGCACAAAGGGTGCGTGCAAAAGAGACATAAAGAAACATTGTACAGACCTGTCCAACTGTTGTATTTGTATTAAAGAGATGCTGATTGTATGTTAGCACTGAGCTAACAATTTAGTGATAAGAAATAAAGCAGTTATAAGTTGAATTTGTGTTTTTGTCACGTATATCATTGTGCCCGTTAATACACAGTAAACTTCCGTACCTATTATACATTAGCAAAATATTTCAATGTAATCGAGTCCTTTGACTTACCTTTTTCTTCCACCTTCCTCAAATCATCTATCATTTTAAGGAGTGTGGCTCTATCTTCATGTTTCATTCGCCTTTTCTTTTCTTCATTTTCACGCTCTATCTCTTCCTTCTGCCTAGTGAGCGCTTCTGCATCCGCCCGTCTCTTCTCTAATACCTTATTTTCCTCTTCCATCTCCCGTGCAATCTGTTGAACAAAACTCGATGTGTAACCTTTCGAACACTGATACATAAGTTACCAGAACAACCTAATTTGATTTAAACTTAAAGCTTTGTACTTATCTATTTAAAGACTAATGTGAGCATACTATTTATTTTATAGTGCTTCCAACTCTCTGTTATTTATAATCCATACTTAAAAGTTATTTTCACTGGACTGTAGTGGATTATAAAAGATGTTTGTAAGGGAAAATTGTAATGAGTGTGTATGTTGTCTATTTTCACTAGTCTATACCTACAATAATCTTCTATTCTAAATGTTTGTGATAATTTTAAATTTGGGATGAATAATCGATACTCATATGCTGCATTTTTGTAATTCGTTTACCACAGACCGTTTTGAGTTTGAAATGAAACATGTAAACATGTACTAATTCATGATGAGTATTTAAGAAATTACACCAAAATTACTTTAACTCTAAAATGTAAGAGGTTAATATAGTTCCAACCAACCACGGAAGCGTAAGGAAGAGGTTTAAATTTCACGTCTTTTACATAAGTTTTAATTTCTGTTAATATGCAACAACAAAAAGCAGACTTGCTCAGTAGTTAAATTGGTAGTGCCTCTACCTTCTGTGCACAACTGTGTGCTTCTGTTTACAGTAAGGTCACCACCAGCTTCTCCTTTCCTCACGCTCCTTCCAAGTGCCCAGCACAAGGTCCAACCTTTTGCAACCGCAGTATCAGGCAGCGATTAGGAGGCAGCGAATTAATCGCAATCAGATAATTAAGAAAGAAGATAAATTAATAAAAATGCTTTGCTTAACTTATAAAAATACTGATATAATAATATGAAATTAGAATGGATAAAGCAATGACTAAAATAGCGGTTTACTTAAAGAATAAGAAGGGAAGAATATAATTTAATATAACATATATACTAGCATCCAGGCAAGAAAGAGAAAATATTCTTGTAATAATCTGTACACTTCGGAGAGACAGGAACAAAGGACCGTTACCTTCTTTGTGCTAGAAAAATTTAAATGTCTGAGAACTATTGTATACTTTCAGTCAGGAATGTTTGGAGACAAAGGGCTTTCAAAATGCAGTTGAGCATGAACGCTAAAGGAATTTACTTCGCCGAATTGTTAACGATGTATAGGTGTTCCCCAACTCAGGGTGGGCTGAACGTCAATGAGTTAGTTCAGTTTTGCAAACCAATGCGAAAATTCAAAATAAATGAGAAACCAATAATAATATAACATTTCAGAAGGATTAGCTAGTTTGGTCATGTGATAAAGTTGGAGAGGGGGTCAGAATAAGGTTCGAACTGAATCGCGAAGTAAGAAAAACTTACTTAAATGTGATACTACGACAGGAAGGACGTGTTCATGCGCATTAAGAAGAGAGGCGAAGATTTATAAGTCTGAAATTTAGGGAAGTTAAGAATAGCGCAACCAGCGTAAGTGGAAGCAGCATTAGAAGTTTATTAGAGCAAAGTAGTCGCCGTATAAAGAAGAAATAGAAACCGCACGGAAGTAACTTTAAAAAAGTAATCCAGCGTTTCAAGTAAAATTGAATTTATGTTAGGAATTTTACTAACAGGTGGTCACCGATCCAAGTCGATAAGCAAACTTAGTAGGAATTAAACCAAATAATTCTACAACAATCAAAGTGTTATTAATACGACTGAGTAGCCAACAACCACAAAAATCCATTTCCTAAAACCATTCACCTGAGCATAAGGTAACTCATAGCTCCAATTAGAACCCAATCAATTTAACACTGGTGTGCGGGTTTGCCGCACTTTCAGAGTTAAATCTTTAAAAATGGTATTAAATATCACTTTGTGTTAAAATCGCTTTAGTTCTGAGAAACGGATAACCTTAGCTAGCACAGCAATCCAAATGAAATCCCAGTTTAGTACTGGTGGAGAATTTCTGATAAAAATAATAATATTTTAAAGTGACAAATTTCTCTTTCGGTTTTGCACACATGATGTAAATTATCAATAAACTAACCTATTCTTGCTACTTACCTTACGCTCTAATTCCATTCTGGCCAGTTCTTCCCACAGTTTTTCCATTTCACGTTCCTGAGCTCTAATTTCTTCGTGGTCCTTCATTTGCTGCTCTTGAGCCCATTTGCAATCCATTCTGTTTTTCTTAATGATGAACTTCCGCAGCTGTTCGCTTTTTTCTCTGCAAACATTAACTATGTTGTAAATATATGATTATCGAATACTAGAAACTGTTTAAGATTCAAAAAGTTTTCGATATGTTACAGTCACACAATTCTCCCTGTTCGCTTTCAACCTTTGTCTTCTACTGAACATATTTATAAATCTTCTATTAATAAACATAAATGTTTGTGAAAACATTTTCATTATATATTTTATTTACTGTACAGGAAAAGTATAGACCGAATCTATATCATAATATTTAAAAAGCTGGTTACATTCACATTGTAATAGTTGAGTGTTGTGATAGTACTATAACAAGTGCTGACTTAATATACTAGGGAATTCAAAGTAATAGCACAAATCTAGATGTTGGTTGGTATATTCCAGGAAAAATATATAAATTGAACATTTTCACCAGATCTTCATTTTTCCTTTTCTTTACCGTATTTTTCTCCGTTTTCCAATTTGCACTTAATTCTACAAGATTAATTCTGAACGAAAAAAAAATATACAAGCAAATTAGTGACATTTAGACATATAAATTTTAAACGTACTTCAAACATTTATCTATATTACCAAAATATAACTTTCAGACAGATGAGCTCAGGTATGTAGAGCCCCCCCCCCCCCCCGCCAAATACCCACAGGCATAATACGGAAACATGTGGTCTCTTTTATTTCTGCGATTCACGTATAATTACAGGCTTATTGTACCGCAATGTACTGTTAATAAACAAATAGAGGCTGTATACAATAATATAGCGGAATGTTTGTGGGATGGTAGGAAATTTATTTCATTCTTTCAGAAAATTATTATTCTATACGTTAGTTGGCAATAGCGTTTTCACTACCCTCACATGTTTAGCTATACAGATGAAGTCAGTGGTGAAGTGGTTGTCTTCATAGTCACTTAATTAGGTGACTGAATTGTCCAATACAACTTTAATTATCGGTAAAAGTACCTGCCTGACGTGCTAGAGGTCCCGGGCTCGATTCCCGGCGGTGGGGGTGGCTATTTTTATCCGACTAAAATAATTAATCTTCCCCACAGCCTGCAAGTATGAATGAGAGTGCGAATGTGTGCGAGATCTAATGATTAAAACCCAACGAATACGAGTTAACAATTTCGATATGTTCCAAAGGAGAACGGCCGCCGATATGACCATAGCAGTTAGAGGCGGGGTTTAAATGGAACAAAAAAACTGCAGTTGTATATTTTTGTATCACACTACAATCATATTTACGTCAACGTATTTCTTTTTCTATAATGCGATCCATATAAACCTGAACCATTTCAATAGGCCATACTTTTGAACTAATAATAGGATACACGTGCAACCTTGAGAGAATATAATACACAATTGGGAGATTACATTACACTATTTACATCTCAGAGAAAATGTTGGAAGTATCCTCCACCAGCATCTATACATGTTTACACTCACTCACCATATTCTCTGAAGTTTTACGAAGAGTATCCTCGCCAATGTTACTTATTTCGGTTCAAATGAATTCCTTGAGAACATCAATTGTCCGTGGTCTATTCATGTACACTCTATCTTTTAGATACCCCTACAAGAAAAAATCCGGTTAGGGTTTTTTTTTTTTTTTTTTTTTTGTAATTTTACGTCCTCCAACGTTAAGTCATATCGGACGGTGAATGAAGTGGGTGAAATGATGCTCAAATGTGTCCAGGGTCCATGGAGCTTAGAGTTACCCTACAGTCGTCTATCAGGATAAGGGAAAACCCCGGAAAAAACTCATCCAGGTAACTTGCCCTGACGGAGATTCGAATTCGGGACCTCTTGAACGGGAGGCAGACATGCTACCATCTACGCTACCGAGGCGGGCTCCGGTGAGGTTAGGTCAGGGGATCTGTGGGGGGGGCCACAGACCTTTTCAGATTATTTGATTATCAAAGAAACTGCTTACAAGTTCCAAGGTGTCATTAGATTATGGCACATTGCTCCATCTTGCTGGAAATAACCTTCACTCAATTCGATATCATCCCCGTAAAACTTCAGAGAATATGGTGAGACGAGTGCAAACATGTATAAATGCTGGTGGAGGACACTTCCAACATTTTCTCTGAGATGTAAATAGTGTAATGTAATCTCACAATTGTGTCTTGTGTTCTTCCAAATTTGCACGTGTGTCCTATTATTGGTCCAAAAGTTATGGCGTATTGAAGTGGTTCAGGTTTATATGCATCGCACTGTACTTTTGCAACTTATTTACATTCAAAATAATAATTAATAAAAAATGTTTTATTTACATGACTTCTGTCTCTATATTATCGTTTATTTGAACATATTTTCTGCAGACTAATCTTACAAATGAAAATAATTGTTCTTTCACACTAACCGTGTGTAAGCTAAGACTGAACAGGTAAAGTCTGAGCGAAAAATTCAATGCCATAGCCGGGATATTGGCCTAATAGGGGTTTGAACTGTGAAGCCCGGCCCTTAAAGTACTTACAGCATAGTAAATCGCCATTAAGGCAGCTGACTCCTCTGTTTATGAGAACTCCGAGTGGCTTATCGGGAAAAACACGAGTCAGTTGGAGAATTTAATGTCATACTGACACGTTGTCATGGTAGCTCAACGGCTAGAGTAGCCAGACAGAGACAGAGAGAAGCGTTGTTCAAATCCTGGCTATGGCATTGAACTTTTAAGTCTGACTCTACCTATCCTAATGTTAAAAACGTTTAAATTTCTATGTGCTTCTTGTTAATTGAGAAATGTCTGGAGAAATTTACATATTTTCTAATAAGTGTAATTGAGTACATTGCAGAGTTTATTTTAGTAGAATAGAATTTATTTATACTACTTTATATTTACAAATTTCTATCCGGCATTTTTCAAATTAATTGCTTAGATTGAGACCGGGTTTAGACTGGAAGGACCAAATGTAATTTATAAACCAGAATCAAGGAACATTTTAGAAATATTAGATATAAAGATGTTGATAAACCAGCCATGGTATCATTTTGGCCATTTAACCATGAAATAAATTCAAAAGTAATACAAAGTAAATAAATAAAATTCAAACAATTAAATGGTCCGATTGATTTAATGGCTTTTAAGAAAATGTATATTAAAAAATATAAATCACACAGTGGATTTTGAAATACCACTGATGGATTCTGTGTTTAAGGGTTTTCTTTATTTTCAAAGTTTGGTAAAAAAAAATAATCCTTCACCTAGCAGCTGTAATGATAACAGGAATAAACAAAATGACTGGAAATGCAAAAGAGACTTTTGCGAATTTAATCTCTTGTGTTCTGTGAAAATGTTATCAATTTATTAAAAATATAAGTGAAGCTTGTAGCAAATTATTATATTTTATTGTAATACACATAGAGTCCTTTCTTAAACTATGGATATCTAGCAACTCTGATGAAGCTTTGTGTAAATTAGATTTTCTATGAACGAAATAATCCCTCACCGAAAACTTGGGTATTAGTCTCTGCCCGTACGTTGTTGTGCCAGTAAGGGAGTATTTTCAGTATATTTTTATGTCTTACTAAGAGACCTGGCCTTATTTCGTGGCTCAGTAACCTAGAATCGATATTTTAAAGGAGTTAATTTTGGGGTTCAGCAGCAGCTGCAATACAGCTTTAAATTCCATTTCACTCTCATTATTGGGCAAGTTCTTAGCTCTTTATTCTCTTCTTCCAAGAGACTGAAATAGAATACTAATGAATCGGTTAGACAATGGCTTACTGATTTCGTTGCTCCTGCAGCCACAATGCATTAACTTGAAACATTTTACTCTTTAAGACTCGGTAATAAAATACAACACAATGCTGTGCTTAAGACATTAATTTTCCTATGAAAATCAAATTCATATCTCTTTTTTCGTGGAAAGGTAGGCAGAATGTATCATTGCAAATTTTTCTTTTGATGTTAAATATAATGGATAACATTTTACTTATGTAGCATAGATAGTAGTCCGACTACCTCACGTTCAAGAGGTTCCCAATTCGAATCTTGATCAGGGTAAGTTATTATCTAAATAAGGTTTTCTCAAGGCTTTACCCTTATCCTGAAAGATGAATATCAGATAACTGTAAACTCTATAGACCCTTGGCTCATTTGATCGTCGTTTCACCCATTTGATTTACTGTCGGATATGAATTAATTTAAAAAAAAAACGTTGAAGCTGATATTACATATACGGATGTATGAGACAAACATGGCCATTTGCAATTTATTATAAGTTAATAACCAAGCAGGCCATGTAAATGATGCAACGAATGCTTTGGTTTATTGGAATTCCAAGTTGTGATGTAGGACCAATCAAATTTGAGTATTAGAGTAACCTAACAACAAAACAAAGTAAAGAACCAATGATTTTATTCCTAATTTCTTTTTCTGGCTTGGACTCTTGAAGAGAGAAGACGCTTCTCGATGAAAAGGCTTCTTGCAACTTTTAGAAGTGAGTGAAGTTTACTGTTTATTAACTTTTATCAAAAGTTTAGAATATACAACGAAAATGCGACGTGACAATAATTAACTTTAATAAAAGCCGTTGCATCATTAATAAATAAAAAGGAGAAAGTTAATATAATATAATGTAAAAAGTCGTGAATGTAAAAAACATAAAGACGATCGATAGAAATAAAATGAAGAGAAAATTGAAATGGTATTAACCATTCATTTCAAAATGGCACAAAAAGTAAAGCCCTTTTTGTATCGACACCACGCCTGAGGTAATTTGAAATCTCATCGCTCACCGAAGCTGCCAGAAAGAAGATTAATAGGAATATTCGAGAACATCACCTTCAGGGCTTTTAGACGAAAGGTTCAACGCTCCCACATCAAGGTAAGATTTGGCTTCAACACTCCCGAGGGAAGCGAGAAACCTCTCGCGCAGGTAGACGTAGACCTAGTCTACGCAGGTGGGGCGTAGACCTCATGACAGGGCGAATCCTCCTTCAGGTGTGCTACCGCATGGTGTGGCATAAAACTAACCAGCACCAAGGAGAACCGCGCCCGCCTCGGTAGCGTAGATGGTAGCATGTCTGCCTCACGTTGAAGAGGTCCCGAGTTCGAATCTCGGTCAGGGTGAGTTACCTGGATAAGGTTCTTTCTGGGGTTTTCCCTTATCCTTAAAGACGAATGTCAGGTAGCTCTAACCTCCATGGACCCTGGACACATTTGAGCATCATTTCACCCATTTCATTCACCGTCCGACATGACTTAACGTTGGAGGACGTAAATTACAAAAGAGAGAGAGAGAGAGAGAGAGAGAGAGAGAGAGAGAGAGAGAGAGAGAGAGAGAGATAACCGCATCAAAATATGGCGCCCCACGTTGGAACCGCTCCAACCTTTTGTTACTTTACATAGAAAATTGCTATAAACTATTTTATACCAAAATAATTAAAATAGTTAATTCAGTCTATCTATCCCAAACATAGTGTTGGCCAAAACCATTAATAGTCGTTACAGATTTAGATCAATAAGGTAATCATAGTGTCTACTATGCATACAATAGTTTCAAATAAAACTAAGTGTAAAATTTACTCGTTCTGAAGATAAGTGGTTTCCATAAATATTTATTCTTACACCTAATAAAAGCATAATGGCTGGCCCCGTAGCTCAGTCGGTAGAGCACCTGCCTACCGTGCTAGGGGTCCCTGGTTCGATTCCCGGCGGTGGGGGTGGGGATTTTTCTCCAACCAAGATAATTCGCCATCTTCCCCAGAGTCTGGAAGTGTTAATGAGAGTGTGAATGTGTGCGTGATGTAATGATAAATAAACCCAAAGATAACGATTTAACACCTTCGGTATGTTTCAAAGGAGAACGGCCGCCGATATGACCATAGTAGTTAAAGGCGGGGTATAAATGGAACAAGTAAAAAAAAAAAGCATAGTATTTTTCCACAACTAGCATGTATTTTTCTTGAATTAGACATAATTCAACCATAAATCCATTTGTTTTTAATGCCAACAAAGTAACTACAATAAGGTCCATAAATGTAACTCTATAAAAATGGTACACGTAGACACACTCTCTCTCTCCCCCTCTTTCCCTTCCCCTTCACAGTAATATTTTTCATAATATTAAATGTATGTTATTTATGTTTTGTAATTATGGTTTACAGAATGCCATATGATGTTAATTTGTTATGCGACTATTACATTATAAACTTATTTCGTAATATGCTATTGTATGTACCAGTATATGTGTACATTTAAAGCAGCACTTGCTGACGTACGGATAATAAAATTGTCCACTGATTTAACAGATTTAATAAGCCTAAGCGAAATGTAGTTATAGGTAGATTTATTTCGTGGTAACTTCCCACTAATAACTAAAAACGTAAATGAATTATGTATGCATAAAAACTTCCAGTTAAGTTCCATTTTTAAGGCTGGTTATATTTAATACACTAATAATCCTGTTTCTTACTAATTTCAGATTGACCTAGAAGAGAACATTTAGGAATTATTAGTTTACTATCGGAGTCGCACATCGACTAAAATACTGTATTAATTGGATAAATTCTTCTTCCCAACACTTTAGCCCCTCTTCTTTCATTCCTTCCCTTTCATTCCCCCCCCATCTGTACCATTCTCTTCCTTTCAGCTTCTACCCCTCCATTTCTCTCTGCTCTTCTTGTAATGTACGTGAAAGAACGTTTCAAAAATGGGCAGTGAGGTGCTCATAAAAATAAAAACGTACACAAAGATTTAAAAATATGTATATACAAAATAGTCCTGCGCCGTGGCGTAACGGGCTAAAGCAGCATGCCTTGGTCCCTGGCCACGGAAAACAGCCCGGGTTCAATCCCACCCATGTGGTGGGGATTTTAGGTCCCGGGTATAGGACCAGTACCCACTCAGCATCGTGAAGAAAGTGAGGAGCTTACGCTAGGTAAGCGGCCCTGGTCACGGAAACCAACATTCCGGCTGGGGGATGCCGAGATGCTGACCACATCTCCTTTCCGTATCGGTTGGATGATCGTCCACCTCTGCCGTGCGTAAGTGGGCGTGAGGCCGGCAGTCGGGTTGGTAGGCCTTGGCCCTCTAAGGGCTGTCGTGCCATGGGGGGTTTAAAATACAAAAGAATGTGACTTTGTGGGTTCGTAGAAATAATAATAATAATAATAATAATAATAATAATAATAATAATAATAATAATAATAATAATAATAATAATAATAATAATAATAATAATAATAATAATAATAATAATAATAATAATAATAATAATAATAATAATAATAATAATAATAATAATTTGAATCGCACACAGCGTGCAAACAAGATTGTTCTTAGACTGCACAAAATTTCACCAATGACTCTGTTCTCATCTTACAGTACAACACATGATATCTCTCACACTGGTCGTCGCAACTTATACACACACAATCTGGGCCGGGTTCGTGGAATGTCTGGGTACTGCATAGCTTGTGGTGAAATCCATGCACAGAAGGTTTTGTCACTGTATGGCGTAGTTCGTATCCTCCCTGTGTCCATTCATGGCTTGTCATGGCATCAGTAGTATAGAATTCGTCCCATATTTTGCATTTTTTTCTCGTGTAGTTCACGCAGCAGGTCCTGATAGGTTGAAGTCGTTGGCAGTAAGAGATTCAATCGCAGGTCTTCTATGAAAAAAGGTTCTCTGGCTAGCTCATATACAGAAGTGCAATTTGCAGATGTTCATATTGCTCTTTATTTCCGTAGAAACACACTTTGGTCGTCTCTTACAGTAACAGAATTACGTAACATACACAAGGATAATCGTCAGGTCGTTGACCACAAAGCGTTCACTTTCAAAACACAGCGGCACGCGGACGATTCTCAGTTCCAATTACGGCTCACTCCACTCGCGATCGCGACTCTCTCTTATTTCTGGAAGTTTGTGGCATGTTCTGTAAGACGGCACCAGACGAAACCCGAGCCTTCTAGTCATCTAACTTTATCTGTTTCGGCAAGCCTTTTATCTCCGCGTTTCACTATCTGTCCCTTTGTGCACGCAAGCCGCGCTATCGCAATAATGGGTTCGCGACAGTAATAATGCTTGATACTTTTCCAATCGAAATGTTTTGAATAACAACTTGTCAGTGAGCTATATAATTTGAATTAGCATGTACAAATGAATTAGAACAAGAGCATGCTTCGTTAAAACACAAGTATTATCTCAAAGTTTTGGATAAATAGAACCATTTTTAGATATTTTTTGTCATTTTTTAATGTCTCCAGGAGTTATTTTTGGAAATCTCTATATGTCATGTAAAGAGTACACAATTGCAAAGCTGCATTACACGGTTTAGTTTGCAAACATTTGACTGTCATTTTCTGTGTGTTGCTGCTGCAAGGAAATGTATAATGCAACCATTTATACAAATTTTTATCATGAAATAGATAGAAAAATAAGGATTTATAAGAATAATTTAAAGAGTTCGACATGAAAGTAAACTATAATGGTATAGAAAGGTATATGAATGTAACCTAAGATGTCATATACGTATAAATGTGTAGGTAGATAAGTATTGCAATTGTTCTCAGTGGACATATTGGAAAGAAAAACAATACTCCAAGGAATTTCCCCCAGCCACTATTGAATCTGAACCAGATGCTACCCGAGTGGCATATGTTGACTTTTTTTCCCTTGGAAATAGAAAATAAATAGAAACGAAGTAGAGACTGAAGCAGATGAAGAGAAAAGTCAGGTACATGCTTTGACTTTCTCTATTACCGCTATTTTTATTACCTGTACAGAGGTTTGCATTAATATATAGTTTCATCACTCATCTTGTTGTGGTTATAAAGATAACGGTCACAGTCAAGTGTTTAATAACTGTTGCCATCTGATTTTGAATGTCTATATTTTTTTTCTGAATGCACCAACTACAGCTACAATAATGACAGCACTTTTAAAAGACAGTAGTATTTGAAAATTCATACCAGTACTAACGCCCAACTCGAAAATTGTGGTTGCCTGAAAGCCATTTCAAATAAATTGTGTTTTAAAGGTATTATGATACAGATATGGCCTAAATTTGTAACATAAATGGCGACTGACTCACTGGCCAGCAGAAAAGATAAGGATACGAAAGGGCACTGTCACCCAATATAAATTTCAAATATGTTATTGAAATGTAACGGATTTTTCTGGGGCTTCTTCCTTCCTACCTCTAGTAAGCATTCTAGGAGTTTTACAGAACTCATATGTGAGTGCCTCAGTTACATAATTATGTAATTACCCTCACAATGAGATTGACGATACCTCATTTAATTTTCGCAATGTGGCCGAAAAGCAGTGCTTCATTTTTATCTGTAAGGTTACTGATTATTTAAAAATGTACCCTGCTACTAGCGAGGAAAGTATTAATAAAAAAGTTATCAGTCAAACAAAATGTTAAATTTTTATGCAGGAACTTTCTGTGTATATACCTCTTAAGTTTACCAGTTAGACAAAATATAAAAAATTATTACCAAATGAAGGAGTCTTGCAGGCTATTCTGAGAAATTCATTATCTAACTTCATTTTTCATACATTTGAGAAAATAATAATATCCCGTAGGAAGTATAGTCAGGGATGGGGATTTTCTTAAAATATTCTTTTCGAAATTCTGGAAGATGCTGAACCTGAATGCCAAGTTGGACACTTGTTCAGCATTTGGCTTTCAACTCGAGAAACACATGCAGAATATCTCATTGTGTATTATCTCCTAGTGGTTTATCGGGAAAATATAAGTCAGTTGAGAATTTAGTGTCTTGTTGGCATGTTGCCATGGTAGTTCAGTGGTTAAGAGAAACCGGAACGAGACCGGGAGATCCGTGGTACAAATCCTAGCTGTACCCTTCAAAAACTTTACCCTACATTGTGTAAGAACAATTAATTTCCATAAATTAACAGTAAGCAGTACGAAGCCTGGGATAAGTACCAGCAATACAGTAAGTCGCCACAAAGGTGCTTATCTCATTGTACAATGAGGTCTCCTAGTAGTTTACCAGGAAAATATGGGTCAGTTGGAGTATTTAGTATCTTGCTGGCATGTTGCCATGATAGTTCAATGGTTAAGAGCAACCGTACGGAGAACAGGAGATCTGTGGTTCAAATCCTGGCTATGACATTGAATTTTTCAATCTCATCTACCCTTCAAACGGCTACTATGGGAGACTAGACATCAATTAAGATACAGGCCCGCCTCGGTAGCGTCGATGGTAGTGTGTCTGCCTCAAGTTCAAGAAGTCCCGAGTTCGAATCTCAGTTAGGGTGAGTTACCTGGATAAGGTATTTTTCCTAAGATATTTTACTTATCCTGATGGATAAATGTCGGATAACTCTAGGCTCCATGGACCCCGGACTCCTTTGAGCATCATTTCACTCAATTCATTTATCGTCCGATACGACTTAATGTTGGAGGACGTAAATTACACAAAAAGATACAAAGGTTTTTGTTAAAGTGCTTTTTTGGATTCATAAAACTTCGAAAAACGTAAGTTAATTGATGGAAATTAATTAATTATTTTCTTCACATAGTCGTAGATAAGCTAAGGTTTTGGATATAGTCAACCTGAAAAATTAAATGCCATGGCCGTGATTTGAATCACGGTTCTCCTGGTTTCCGTCCGGTCTCTCTTTACTGGACGGAAACCAGGAGATCCGTGGTTCAAATCCCGGCCATGGCATTTAATTTTTCAGGTTGACTATTAGAACCATGTATTTCCAGCGAAGTCTTGATATTAAATTTTGAAGTAGAAAATCCAACAATTGTCTTAGTATAAAAAGTAATATTTACAAAATTGAAATGGTTATACAAGGTACTTTTGAAAAGGAAATTTACGAAAAAGAACCAATAATAATGTGTTATTTTTACATAAGTTTCTCTACTCACAAACCACGCCTGCAAATTGTTCTATGTAATGTAAACCAAGACAGACTTTGCAGAAATGTTTCTACTACTTATTTCCCTATAAGTAAAATAATAATAGAATAATTCATGGGTGTAAGTGATAATCAAGTCTTTCAAAAGTTGGTCGCTAGTGACAGCTTTGAAATTTCGTTTTCTTTCCATGAGCAGATGGGGGAAAACGAATGACATTCTCTTGAATAAACTACAGAAATTGTAAGATATGTAAGGAATATTTTAAAACGGTCTCCAAAAAACATGATTTGACACAAACTGTTTTAAGAACATCTTCATTATCAGAAAGTTCAAGGCATACATTTCGTTTGTAACAAAAATATATTTACGTGTAGTAATTTCATCAAAATTTTAAAAGCCATTTCCGACAAAATCAAAGTTTTTAAACATCTTACATGTAAGATGGAAGGGATGGAGATATTTTTGAAAATGTTCATATCACATTCTTCGAAAATATTGGTTGAACTTAAATAGTATTGCAGTCTTTAATCGATTTTTCATTTTTTGTTATGCCGTTCACAGAAACACAGATCTTTTATATGCTTATCATTAATATTTATTTATATTATTCCATTACTATTTTATTATTAGCATTATTTATGTTATGTTATGTTATACATGTATTATATACATGTTATTTTGTGAATGAGCCCATGAAGGACGATGCAAAGTACTGAAACAATTTAAATGATTATTAGTAGTTTCCATTTATATTTAGAAAAAGTGTGAAAAATTTATAAATTTATAAATAAAAATGTGTAAAAATATATGTAATTTTGTGATTCGCCTTAGTATGACTAAATGTGGTGACGTAGCTTTAAATCGGTCAATCACAAAATGAATATAGGAGTAACGATAGTAACGGAAAATCAATAATCTTGGTAGAGATGTTCGGTAATCTGGTGAGCGATGAGGATGATGATTAAAATTTAGGGGCGCTCAACTCGATGATCATTAGCGCCCTTTCAAAAACTGTATTTCACTTTACAATTCTTCCTTTCACTTAACTTATCTTTAACTTACCTTTGACTCTGCTGTGGCTTTGCCTTCACTTTGCTCTAGCTCCACTCTGGTTCCGTTCTGGCTTCTCTCCCACTTCACCATAACCTCACTCAGACTTAATTCTAAAATCCCTCTATCTTTGCCCTGGCTTGGCTCTGGCTTTGCTCTGGCTAGGTTCCGGCCGACCTCCGGTCCCGCTCTGGCTTCGCTCAGGCTTCGCTCTGGCCTCACACTTCATTCTGTACCTTTAACACTGGCTTCGCTCTGCCTTCGCTCTGGCTAGGCCCCGGTTACCACTCCGGTTCCGCTCTGGCTTGGCTCTGGCTCCGCTCAAGTTCCGCTGTGGCTACGCTCTGGCTCCACTCTGGCTTTGCTCTGGCTAGGCTCCGGTACCCGCTACGGTCCCGCTCTGGCTTCCCTCCGGCTTCACTCAAACCTCACTCTGACTTCACTCTGTATTCACTCTAACTTGGCTCTGGCTAGGCTCCGGCCCACCTTGGGTCTCGCTCTGGCTTCGCTCTGGCTTCACTACCTTCATTCTTAAACCTAGCCCTGGCTTGGCTCTGGCTTCGCTCTAGCTTGGCTCTGGCTGCGCTCTGGCTTTGCTCTGGACTCACACTAACTTCATTCTGTACCTTAACACTGGCTTCGCTCTGCCTTCGCTCTGGCTAGGCCCCAGTCACCACTCCGGTCCCGCTCTGGCTCCGCTCAAGTTCCACTCTGGCTACACTCTGGCTCCACTCTGGCTTAGCTCTGGCTAGGATCCGGCCCCCGCTACGGTCCCGCACTGGCTTGGATCTGTCTTCGTTCTGGCTTGGCTCTTGCTAGGTTCTGGCCCCACTCCTGCCCCGCTCCGGCCTCACACTAAATTCGTTCTGCACCTTAACTTTGGCTTGGTTCTGGCTTGGCTCCGGCTGCGCTCTCGCTTCGCTCTCGCTTTGCTCTGGCTCCATTCAGGCTTCTCTCTGACTTTGCTTTAGCTTTACTCTGAATTTAGTTTAATGTACTATTTTAACTTAGATTAGGATCAAACACATATGTAGGCCTTGTTTGGGCGTTTGGCATTAGCTCTCTCACCACTCAGAGGCACCCGATCGAGAGATTTGGTCCGGGATCCCGGGATCGCCAATTCCCGTACCTACCGCAGTAGGCCCCCGGGGGCTGGTGAGAGATGAATAGTTGTGCAGGATCAAGAAGTTTTATGCAATAATTGGAACTAATTTTATTTTTTAAAAAAGTATGAATTTATCGATATGCTGGAGGTAACCTGCAATAGACTAGTAAAATTATTTCAAGACAGTTAATTAATTAATGCAGTTGCACACATCACCTCCAAAATTGGCATTTCCGTGGAATCTGTGCACACAATCCTGCATGAAGATATGAAAATGCTCAATCTCAATATAGAAATCCGGCTCCATATTGCGTCCGAACGTGCGGGTTATTAAGATGGAGAGAAATCCTGTCCCAGTACTTAGAAACGTTTCTTATCTCTTCTATGAATCGCAAGTTCCCTCATTCTTTGACTGTGGGCTTTCTTGCCTCTGTCCACGTTGTTCCAGCCCTTTTGTTAGGTTTGTCCTCTTGGTCAACTTACCACTTATGTACCTTCATTCTGAACCCGTCCCTGTCTAGAATATCATCTTGAGTGATTCCTATCAACTTTAAATAATTTTTACTTCATCCATCCATTTCATATTATCTACTTGTACTTTATTTCTATTTTCATAAAATTCTATAATGTTTTGTGAGCCTATTTGAACTTAATCGTTCAATATACCCATAAAATTTTAACCTTCGTGACCTAATATCAGTATGGATGTCTGTATATTTTTTATTTCCTCTTTACTTATAAGTCTGTATCCTTCACCTACGACTTTTGGACCTAATAATTTTACTTTCTTCTTTTTCTATATTCTCAATATCTGTTTTTCTATTCAAAATTAAATTTTCAGAGCCATAGAGGCACTCTTGTCTAACTACACTGTTATAGTCTCTTAATTTTGTATATTTAGACATGCATTATTTATTATCATTATTAGTATTAATATTATTATTTTATTTTATTATTAATATTGATATTATTGTTTATGAAATCTCTAAACATTATTTCTGGTAAAATCTTGGTATGGAGTTTTTTGATGATACACAATACTTCCTTTACCTTGCTACATCTTTTGGCAGAACTGTTGAATTAATTTAAGTCCTTCATTGTATAGTAACGAATGGAAGCTATTCTTTACACCCAATCGTCACCTTGCACAAAGATCGCATAACAAGGGACTAACTATTTGATATTGGAATTGCTTCCTGGAAGCGGCATGCATATCAATGGGTTTATTGACTTGCAAATCAATCCCAAGGTCCTTACAAAGAATAACTTACATGTACTGCTGAAGCCTCTTTTGCTCCACCAACTTCTTCTCTTCCATGATGGCCTGGTTGCGGAGCTCGTCCGCTCTCTTCCTTGCTGCTTCTGCTTTCCTCTGGCTTTCTGTCTCTGCTCTTTCCACAAATTCTTTAGCAAAGATCGCCTCTTCCTCACGAAATAGCTGCCTCAACCTGTAATGATCCATTTTAGTTGTAATAAAATGCTTGCACAAATGCTGCATCATATACTTATTTTCCTCTAAGAACTTTTGCTTTAATTTTATGTAAACATTGGAAATTCTAACAGGAGAAATGTTTCGGATAGTCAACCTGAAAAACTTAATGCCACGGCTGGGATTTGAACCACAGATCTCCTGGTTTCCATGGCTCGAAACCTGGTCGTGGCATTGAATTTTTCAGATTCACTCTATCTAACAAAACCTTGGCCTATTTAAGGCAAGTGTGAATGAAAGATTAATTTCCATCAATTAACTTATATAAGGAGAAACGTTACATGAAATCTAGTGTATAAACTCACGAGCCTTTCGCTACTCGCTGCTTAAAGATGCTACAATGTAGTTAGATTCATTTCAGATATTTACACAATTAGAAAATTCATATCTCGAACATTTTTGCTAATTATCTGTGAAGTTCTATTCCTTCTAAATAATATAATTATTATATAATTATTATAATCATCATTATAATCATTAAACGGGTGTTTCGAAACGACACCGAACGAATATATTGAAATAATTGCTCAGCTTCCACGTGACACATATAGATAGATTTTACCACCAAAAGAGCTCTATAAAAACGCTCCAGAATGAATGTGGATTAGGTAGTGACAGGAACAACACCGTGTGTCTCACGCAATCGAAGTTCGCAGGTAGGTGACACACGGTGCCCCCTGCTGTAGCTGTTGTAAACATACCGACATACTACATGGTAGCTTGCTACTATTAAGAATTTTTAGACTTATGAAACCGCAATAAAGAAGCTATTTCTTAGTTATTTGTTTGTGTTCCAGCATTCCGTTATAGCATCGATGACGGCAAATAAGCTGATGGACATATGCAACTTAACCTTTTAGAGGAAAGTTAATGTTAGTGAGGTTCAGGATGGAAGCATTAAATAACAAAAAGAAGAGAGAACAATATCAAAGAATGGTAGATAAATTTAACCAAAACTAAAGTCCTTATGCAATGAGACAAGCATTTTATTTCACTGTGCTTAATAATACTAAATAAAGCATTTGAAACTGAAAAAGAAGCTGTTTATTTTACAGTGACTGGTTGAAAGCAAATTAAGACAAAAATGAGCAACCTTGGAACTGTCAGAATAATTATCGACTCCCATTACCTGAAAGCGAGGCTAGCGTCACTGATAAAAAGCATGAAGTAATTCTTTTGTTTTCGTGGCCAGTGCGTCCCAATAACAATCTTTGGGGTTCGCCCACCGATAGTTCCTGCGCTGCCTAATCACAAAATCATGTAATATTTAATGCTGCATAAAATTATACCTAACCGAATTTGGAAGCTGTGACACCGAAATTCGGACAAGTTATAAAGTACGAAACGACTATATTCGTTCGGTGTTGTTTCGAAACAACCTGTATACATTGTCATTCTTATACCGAAAGCCACAAGAAAATGCAAAGCTAGTTAAAAAAATATGATTTATTAATACCTAAAAATAGAAGTTATTGACAGTGATGGAAAAAAAACATTATCTTATAGAAATAGTTTATGACGCAATTTATTTATATCTTTAAAATATAAATTCAAAAGGAATTTTCCCCAAACTTGTTGATGTTCTATTTAATTGTTGCCGAAATTAACTTTGAATAATGAATTGATTCCGTTAAACTTGTTTTTCTACCATTAGATTGCTATAAGAAAGGGTCATTCCATCAACAGCTATAAGCACCATAACGACGTAAATAAAAGAGTTGATTCCGAAATTAAGAACTGCAATGAGTAAAGAATCGTCATGGATTTCAAAGGAGTATTGCATATTTGTTAGGACACGAACAGGTACAGTTGGTTGAGTTGTGTAACAAAAGACACGGTAGAAACAGAATTCTAAGGGATAGCACTTGACTTCGTTTGAATAGGTATTCTTTGGACCCTTAATAATGGCATGGGCAAAATAGTCACAAAGGGAATCTTTGTGTGAAAAGAAGGCTTCAGAAGTGCAAGTTACACACCCACGCACAGCTGTACATAGTGTGAGGACACTCGGTTCGTGGCTTGGGACCGATTAAGAAAGTCATGTCTTCTGTCTTGGCCGAGGGCAGACCAGAAGCGATGAGAGAAGATATTTGTCGGTTCATATGTACGTGAAGAACGAATTAAGTTTTATCGAGTAATAAGCATTCCACACACAGTAACTCTATAAACAGTGATATTGGTAACCCTTGGTTGGCAACTTCAAGTTTGATGTTATGATAAAAAGAAGCAGTCATTAAATCAGTTTGAAACGGGCATTCCAGTGTCATTAAAACCAATCCTTACTCATACATACCCACGCATACCCTGAGAGAACCTCATTGCTCAACCCTGAGCTACCCTTATTATTCGTTACAAATTTTAGTGTCAAAGTGGAACTCGCTGCGCCATAATCCTTTTCCGCTTCAGAGTGAACAAAGAAGCTGATGATAAATTTATTGATTGCAAAGAAATTTGAATTTATATTTTCGAAACAGATAATAAATTTGTGACACAAGCTAATATATAACTTATTTCTAAGTAAAGCTATTACGCAAGTCTCCATTTTCAAATATTTGGGACGTGTACCTTCAATTTGGAAAATACTAATGTAGATGAAATGTAATTATTACTAAATTAAGTCCGTACAGAGACGAATTTAACAGTTTAATATGATGGTCCTATTATAAGAGCTTATCTGTGTGTGATGGCTTCGATATTCTGTTCCTTTTGCATAGTCAAGGGGTAAAACTCCTGGTTCCTTACATCAAGTAACTATATTGTTAGGTTAAGTCGTTTTCGTTATAAGGTTGAAAGGTTATACGTAGGGCTAGGAAGTTGAGGACCTATAAATTGTCTAAACAGTACCTTTGTAAAGATCAAAAATATTCTAAAAAGAACCTAAAGATTGGGGAAAAAGAGTTAACGATGTTTTACTGAGCTTAGTTTTTGGCATTTTTTTTTTTTTTTTTTTTTTTTTTTTCAAAAAGTGTGAAACTGCAGTGGAAACCAACCTACCCACTCCTAGGTCAAGGTTATTGTCACAATGATGGTAAAAAGTAAACGGATATTTAGAGAGGATTTATTAGGTTCTCTGCTGGTGCTAAAGACTTGAATATAATAGATAGGTTTTCTCATCTGCTACGTGCTGTAGTCAGATTTAGGAGTGCATACTAGTAATTGGAATATAAGCTAGACTCTGTTGAACAGCAAAAAGATAGTCAAAGGAAGTTAAGGTTGAACAAAAATAAAAACTAACGTTTAAGGAAACAAAACTGCAAAAGAAAGACCTGTAATTAAAGAAAAAAGGACAAATGAAACATCTATAAAAGGAGCCATAAATCAAAACTTAGTAGAAAAGGCTAAAAACGTTCTTCATATTCCCATCCCTAGTTAAAGGTATATATATATATATATATATATATATATATATATATATATATATATATATATATATATATATATTAAAGGTACATAGAGCTAACCAAATCGATCCATTAGAAAAAATACAGAAGAGGGCAATAAAATTCATAAAAAGAGGCAAGTATTTTGGGCCTATACAAGGAGATGAGACTAAATGGGAGGAATTAAGAATTAGGCGTAAAAAACATAGGTTGGTAGCATTATTCAAAGCTAATGCTGGTGTAAAGGCATGGGTGGACGTTAGTGTAAGGTTAGATAATCCGGATTATTATGGACGAAACGATCATAGGTATAAAATTAAGGGTAGAAGATACAGAACCGACGTAGGAAAATTTTCTTGTGTTAATAGAACCATTGAAGAATGGAATGAATTGCCTGTAGCAGTCTTTCAGGGCTGTCCCCTATCGCTGAAGAAATTTAGAAAAAATCTAGATGGTTTTTAGTTTAACTTTTGAATTATAATGGTATATAATATGTAAATAGAGAAGTAATTAGATATGTTTAAAGTGACTAAAGTAAAATAATATCATGTTTGTATTGCTTACTGTGTTATTGTTGTAAATCTAGTATTTGTAATTTGATCTGTATTCTTAACTCTGCCACCGGGTAGTACCCAATTGCAGTCAATAAATACACACACACACACACACACACACACACACACACACACACACACACACACACACACATATATATATATATATATATATATATATATATATATATATATATATATATATAATCCTATGTATTTCTTCATTTTACCTGCATAGATTCATAAATAAAAACGGACTTACGATATGAGAAGAATTATATTGTTTTCCCTATTGTAATATACCCATTATATATCTGGGTAAATACAAAGGATGTTCAATAAAGAATAATCACAACTTTTTTTTTTTTTTTTTTTTTTGACAACCTACCTCTACTCATCCTCATAATTTTGATGGCCCTTCTCAAAATAGTCTCCTCTGAATGCGATGCATCTGTCCCAGCGTTTCTGCCAGCCTTCAAAGACATGTTGGAAACCATTTTTGAGAGATGCTTCAAAATCGCCTCCGCAGCCTTCACCACTGCATCTGATTATGGATAATGCCTCCAAGAAAGGCGTTTCTTCAGGTTAGGGAATAGAAAAAGGTCACATCCGGACTATAAGGACGTTGAAGGATGCACTTCACGTTGATTTTTGCAAGATATTCAGCAAACAACATTGGCAATATGTGGCCGTGCATTATCGTGTGCAGTATCCAGCCTGCAATGTACATGAAATGTTTTCAGGATATCCCTGTAGTATTGTCCAGTTACTGATGTGTGTGCAGGTACAACATGCTGATAAACTATTCCATGAATATCGAAGTATGAGATGTCCATAACTTTTCCACTTTTGCTTTTTTGGGGGATTTGTGATAATGGAGATTTCCATACTGAGTTTTGCTGTTTGCTCTCAGGATCAAAATGACGTTACCATGTTCCAATCCAGCCTGCAATGTACATGCAAGGTTTTCAGGGACATCCCTGTGGTATTGTCCAGTTACTGATGTGTGTGCAGATACAACATGCTGAATAAACCATGCCATGAATGTCGAAGTATGAGATGACCATAACTTTCCCACTTTTGCTTTTTGGGGGATTTGTGTTAAAGGAGATTTCCACTCTGAGTTTTGCTGTTTTCTCTCAGGATCAAAATGATGTAACCATGTTCCATCAGCAGTGATTACGTTTGAAAGAATCTTCATATCTTCCTCCAACATCAACTTTAACTGCATGTTACCTCCATTGCAGCGGTAGGCGATACCAAACGTGTCTGAACTTACCTGGTTCTCACAGGAACCAGGTGTACCAATAATGAAACTACTGCGACGTATTTGTTTCACATTAAGCTAGAGTATAAATAAGATTGAATTTTTAGTGCGAAAAATTATGGCCGTAAAAAGTTATGATCATTCTTTACTGAACAGCCCTCGTACTATATAAAAGATTGCATAAATTGTAATGGGTAGAGAAAATCATGTATATGACATGAAATTTCTGTTGTTGTTTTTTTTAATGTAAGAATAATTGGTAGCTGAACTCTACTGATTGCCCCGCCATACACGAACTATGGATCTATTTTACGGACACTGCTGTCAAGAGAGAAACTCCAAAGTGTTACCTCGCCTAATTTTCTCTATCCATTGCTTTTATTTTACACAACGTTTACAAAATGTTCTTGAGAAAAATTATTTTCTACATATTTATATTAATCTAGATAAATCATTCCAGAAATTAGCTGTACTCATTTAATTGCAGACCAAGAGGGATAGACGAAATATTCGACAAGCATGTGAACCCTTGTTCCTATACGCTGGCTTTAAAACTTTGTACTCTTTTCGTGATCTGTCGAGAAGCAACCTGAATGGCAAGAGAATTTTAAAACATGGCAAAGCAATTAAAATATAAATGAACATATAACGCATATCTCGAAGATTTCTCGTGACAAAAAAACTTATTATATGTTATACGACGTGCGTTCAAGTTATAACACCTCCTACTTTTTAGGACTGGGACTAGATAGGGACTTCTGGAGTTTTCAAAATACTCATGGATTCTTTTTGAATGAGTGACAGATGGCAGCACTTACATAGAACTCTAGTGGTAGCGACGAGAGTTAGGACTTTTTTGATACTTAAAATGGCGACGTTTTTATTGCAAGAACAGCATGTAATCATTCGTTTTCTCCATCTTCGTGGTGTGGCACCTATTGAAATTCATCGCCAGTTGAGTGAAACATGTGGTGATGGTACCATGGATGTGTCTAAATGTGCGTTCCTGAGTGCGACAGTTCAATGAAGACAGAACATCGTGTGACAACAAACCAAGACAGTCACGGCCTCGCACCAGCCGGTCTGACGACATGATCCAGCGAGTGGAGAACGTTGTTTTGGAGGACCGCCGATTGAGTATTTTCAGATCTTCATGCAGGATTGTGTGCACAGATCCCACGGAAATGCCAGTTTTGGAGACGATGTCTACAACTGTCTTGGTTTGTTGTTTGTTGTCAAAAATAGTCCTTAATCTCGTCGCCGCCACTAGAATTCTATGCACTGTACAGTGCTGCCATCTCTGACAAGCATTCATAAAGAGTCCACGTGTATTTAAGAAAACAGATGTTCCTATGTGGTCCAGTCCTGAAAAAAAGTACATAACTTGAACGAACCTCGTATGTAGCATTTCTTTTATTTCTTAACGTTTATTAGTGACGCACATTTCCTTCCAAATAGACGATTTCACAGCTTATTCCTTGAAAATTCAAGATTTAATTTTATTTTAAGTAAATATGTTAAATATATGCACTTTAAACAAACTCCTTAGAATCATTTTTATTGGTACTTACCAGGCTTTTCGATTTCAAGTTATGCTGCACATAGACGCATATAAAAATACACAAGACGTTTTTCTAAATATCATTTTTATTCAGGTTCCTCATAACATGCATTTCCGGTGAAATCTCGATATCGAATTACGGTTGGAATGCATTACCTCTTCTATGTACCAGGCATGAGAGGTAGTTTAATTATCATTGCTTTCAAATGTGTTGTTTCAGTTAAAGCTGAGTGCATAAGTGAAAAACATTAACATATTTTCCAGAACGAACAAAAATAGCCCATTATGAGTTTCATGATTCATATAGTTATAGTTTTAAGCGTGGTGTTTTCACAGAAAAGGACCTTTACGACTTTTCGTTTAGGGTGTAAGTAACCATTAAAAATGAAGTTAGCCTTAAAACAAAGTGTTCTTATCTTATCTCTGAGCATGACCCGCTTTGTTTTAAAATACTCGAAGCTTACTGAAAAACACGAGTGATTTTCCAACAATGCCATAGTGATATTAAATTAAATTTTGAAATAAAGGTGGCACTACTAACAGTGAAGAAATACAACTATTACAATAAAATATTATCCATGCAATAGGAATATTGCAAATATAATGCTGTGGAAGAATTTATAATATTTTAAAAATATGAGTGAATTTGATCACAAATTATTATATTTTATTGTAATAAAGTTGACATATTTATAAGCAACAAACTATTTAGATTATTCTCTTTTGTATAAATACAGGAAATATGATAAGTGACTAGCTGACCTAGGGTACTTCGTACCGTCAGAAAAAGTTGTCTGAACTTATCTACATAAATAAAAAAAGTTTGGGTTAGTTCTTTATTCTGCAATTGAAAGGATGAGTGTAACAGTGGTCTATCCACGTTTTAAAGAAGTTGAGATATTGCACAGTAAAGTTGATCCAGTTACTGTAGCTTGAGAACAAGAAATCAAGTTGCGCAAAAATTGAAATTCTTTCAGTGTATGTAAATTTGTAATAGGTAGTTCGAGGTTAAAGACAACAGATGGCAGGGTGAACTCAAACTCGACAATGGAGAAGGTTAGACCACTGTTGCACTCATTCTTTCAATTGGGGATGAAGTTTCAATACAACAGAATTAGTTAATCAACCATATATATGATGGTTTTCAGACGTGCGAACAAGGGAAGTGTAACTGTCCATGAGAGAAATAGGGATACTCCAAGTTGATTCCGTCAACTTGGTCATTTAAAAAGGCCAGACAAATGAGAAATTGTAGACGATTAAAATCAAAAGACAAACGCATTGGAATCATCGTAAACACAAAGGAATTTAATTAATTTTGCGTCAATTCAATTTACATTCACAAATTCACAAACACAAATTATAAACAAGGTATCCAAGGATTCTCCAATATTTGACAAAATATTGTCACAAAATGATCCAACAACTTCAAAAACTACAGAAAATAATTATATTATAATGGATACCTGCACATGTGAAATTGCTGGAGATGAATCAGCTGATTTTCTTGCGAAAAAAGGTGCAAATTTAATTCAGAGCAAAAGTAAAACTTACCCTTTACATCCATAAAAAGATTAATTAAAATTAAGTATAAAAACAAAACCAATCAATATCTAACAAATCCAAAGATAAAAAATGGAACATTTTAATTAAAAATCCAGAAATTATTCCAGAAATCCCACGTAAAGCTGCAGTAGCAAATTTTAGACTACTTACGGAACATGATTATTTGGCCAACACTTACACAGAATAGGAATTTTATACAAGTGCAAATTGTCCTCTGTGCAACAAAGAAGAGGAAATGAATGAAGAACATCTTTTAACCTGTGAAGCCCTACCTGCGGACCCACTACACAGAAATATTGGAGAGCAAGAGAGCTAATGGCTTCATT